>CAUYSK010112098.1:0-15856 GCA_963575035.1 Avahi laniger
GGACAACTAAAAATATATAGAAAAAACTAGCCAGGCATGGTGGCGCATGCCTGTAGTCCCAGCTACTCGGGAGGCTGAGGCAGGAGGATCGCTTGAGCCCAGGAGTTTGAGGTTGCTGTGAGCTAGGCTGACGCCACGGCACTCTAGCCTGGGTAACACAGTGAGACTCTCTCTCAAAAAAAAAAAACAAATAAATAAATAAAATCCCGAAAATCACAATTCCCAAAGAATAAAATCCCAAATGTTGAAATCCTGACAGCCAAATTCTCAGGAAGGCTATAGTGTGCTTGTGGCTGTACACAGGACAGTTGTATCGTGTTAGTTGCATTGTGTTAGGTGAAACTATTACCTTGTTATGCCTTTATTTGGAAATTAAGTATGGGTTAAGGACATGCATATGTGGGTGCCAAGTTTGACAAGGGCTAAATTTCAGGTGTCAGTTCAACCGGATCGAGGAAGATCTAGAAACCCGGTAAAGTGTTGTTTGGGGTGTGTCTGTGCCAGTGTTTGCAGGGGAAATGAGTGCGTGACCCTGAGTGGACCAGGTGGGGAAGATTTGTCCTCAGGGGTGGCAGGCACGTTTATTTATTTCTCAAATAAATCCCCTTCTAAAAATGTTAATAAATATATTTTAAAGAATCTTTTTTTCCAGATTTATATTTTCAGGATTTTTATTTTTGGGGACTGTGATTTTCGGGATTTGAGACTTTAGGGATTTGGAATTTTGGGGATTTCAACATTCAGGATTATAGAGTTAGGGATTGTGTCTTTCAGGATTACGGGCCAAACCCCCAGCCCCCTAAACATTTTTTTACCAAGTTTATCCGCAGAACCCAGACAGAGCTCACCAGCCACTCAAATGATGGCCGGGGGCTCAGCCGAGCTGAGCGAGAGCCTTGCCAGAGTTTGTGGCCGGCCAATCCCGCCATTCTTCATGTCTCTGTCACCCTGGCCCACTGCCCACACGTAAACCTCTCCCTTCACCCCCACCCAGGGCCCCTCTCCTGATGACGCCCCCTCCCAATCTCTGGAGTCCCCACGACGAGGAAAACTTGCTACCCTAGACCTTCGATGTCTTCACAAATACTCCATTTGCTTCTTGCCTAAACTCTAAGCCTGAGTGCAGGAAAAAGTTCCAGTAACAGAGTGGCCAGTGGTGGCAAGTGGTCCCAAGTGACCAAATAACATAAGGACAGAAAAGAATACTTCGGACTTTACAGTGTCGAGGCTGTTGGAGATCACCTGGAGACAGCCTTGGGGGATCACGGTGAGAAGAAGCCAAATCGTGGTGGGTTGAGCTGTGGGTGGGAGATGAGAAAGAGAAAGGAAGTGTAGACAATGCTTTCCAGAAGGTTCGATGAGAAGGGAGGGCGGAAAGGGTGACAGCTAGACGGGACCGAAGGGCGCAGTGGAGGATGCAGGTGGAGAACCACCAGCAGAGGCCCCCACACCTGCAAGAATATATTCTCCAGCTGTCATAATCGAGTCCACTGGTGCAAAGACTGGCATGTGGTACGCATTGTCACTTATATACCTAGCCCAGCCATGCTCATTGTACATGTTGGAAACTCGAGACCAGACAGGCCAAGTATCCTGCCCAAGGTCACCCAGCAAGCAAGTGGTAAAACCAGGGATGGATTCCCCTGTCTTGTCCTCCTCTGAACATGGCTATGCTCCAAGTGCTGTGCCAATCAAATTCCCTGATGTAAAATGATATTATGCATGTCTAGAGATACCATAAACATAGGCAGGTCCACCAAGAGCCCGTTAGCACAAGAACTGGGAGACGGATGACCCGGCACAATGAGCTTGAGTCCGCTGAAGGAAGACATAACTCAGAGGGTGGCAGGGTGGCAGTGTCACTCAGAGCCGCCCCATCACCGCAAACTCACATTTGAGTCCCGTGAAGGCAAAGAAGTTCTCAATAAGACTCAAATGAGTCGTTTCTATCAAATTCTACTATGACCTCAGAGCACCAGCCACATCTTGTTGGGGACCCTCTAGCAGAGGGTCAGGCAGAAATTAGGGGGCATTCTCCACCCCTCATCCCATGGCAGGGCATCCCCTGCTCTGGGCCTTGAAGACAGAGGCAGAACAAGCGTGGAGGCCGGATCGAGAGGAGCAGAGCCGGTAACTGATGGGGAAGCTGCAGGCTCTGGGCGGCCGCAATGCCCGGCAGGCCTCAGCGGGAACGTGTCCCTGGTGCTGCGGCAGTGCCCAGCAAGGGGTGGTGGAGCAGTGGCCAGGCCTGGCGGGACCAGACACATTCATGAGCCCGTGTGAGACAGCCCTGAAGGCTCCACAGATACGTGGGGAGGAATGCTTGGCAGGGAACTCGAGCTCCTAGTCCACAGGTCACATGCCAGCAAGAGCTGGGGAGGCTATAAGGACCCCAACAGCTGTTGAAACTCAGGTTGCCAGTAAAAAGCGGATAGAAAAAAACAGTTCCCATGTGTACGGACATGTGCATTTTCACTTTGTCCACATCGTTGCTCACGCAATCCCCAGAACAGCCCCCCTCCTCTCCTCTCAGCTCTCCACATCCTCGGTTGTCAAGACCAAGTCAAGCCCAGCCCAGGAGCCCCTGTCCCCACCGCCTTCTCCTCCCTCTGAGATCTTGTGCCCACAGCATCACCCAGGGGAACTGTAAGGCAGGTCAGGCCACCGTAACAAGGATACCATAGACTGGGTGACTTATAAACAGATGCTGGAAGTCTGAGATCAGGGTGCCAACACGGTCCGGTTCTGATGCGGACTCTCTTCCGGGTTGCAGACAGCTGACTTTTTATATGTTTTCATGGTAGAAAGAGAACCAGCTAGATCTCTGACTGCCTCTTGTTAAGGACACTAATCTCGTTCCTGACGGTTCCACTCTCACGACCCAATCACCTGCCAAAGGCTCTGCTTCCTGATAAGCATCACACTGGGTTAGGATTTCAATACAGGACTTTCGAGGGGACATGAACATTCAGTCCAGGTCTCTTGCTTTGGGGATGTGATCCCTTCGCCTGCCAGCTGGCAGGCCCCAGGAAGACCAGGCCATCCCCTTTCCCCCCTGGTCTAGCCCTGACCACACCACCTGCTCCACCAGACCAAGCCACCAAGGGAGGGTCCAGACAAAACAGGGCCAGTGAAGAAGAAGCTGTGACTCTCCATGAAGCCGTCTCCGCCAGCTTCAGGTTGCACAAGGAAGATTGGGTGTCCCATAGCCACCACCAACTGTGACGTCAGACCCTGGTCCACTCCCTGCTGGTTCAAGAAGTAGAGCTTTCATTAAATTGTCAGACTCTCTTGTGATCTTTCTCCCAACATGACTGTTACGGGCTGCATTATGTCCCTGCTACAAAGCATAGGTTGAAGTCCTAACCCTCCGTACCTCAGAATGTGACTGTGTTTGGAGACAGGGTCTGTAAAGAGGTGATTAAGTTAAAACGAGGTCCTTGCAAGAGGCGGCAACGTGGGCATAGACCAGAACGAAGGGAAGACGCACGCAGATGAAGCCAAACCAACCCTGCAGACGCCTTGCTCTCGGACCTCCAGCCTCTAGAACTATGAGGAAATACATTTCTGTTGCTATGCCACCCAGACTATGGTACTTCGTTGCTGTGGTCTGAATGTTTATGTCCCCACACTCCCCCCAAAAAAATTCAGATGTTGAAGTCCTCACCCCTAAAGTGCTGGTACTAGAAGGCGGGGTCCTTGGGAGGTGATTAGGTCATGGGGCGGATCCCTCATGAATGGGATTGGTCCAAGAAAAGGAGCACTGAGGTGGGGGACACGAACGTGCAGGTTCCTGTAAACCTCTTCTCCCCCATCTCACCCGCCCCCTAGAATCCTGCAGCAGCCAGCCCCTCCTGTCGTCCCACCTGCCGCAGGTCCCACCCGGCCAGGTCAGCTAAAACCGCAAGGCCTCCTTCTTCTGCCCCGCACCCTCTGACCTCTCCCCCTCACACTCTGCGTTCTCCCAGGGCACCTAAGTGCAAACCAGCAGGAAGAGTCAAGGGCAGTTCACCAGGAAACCTACAAGGGATTCTGTAAATGTCGATGGAGCCTCTGCTCATCCACAGTGCTGCGCTTCGATTTATCATCATTTGAGTATCTTAGCAAGTGAAGGGCACCCTCGTAAAGCATGAGCGCGGCGTGGAAATGGAGAGAGATCGTTTCCCACGTGCCAGGGCCGTGAAACTCCATTCTGATGATCTGCAGTCCAGGAGGAAATCTTCAGCAGAGGTTAAGAGCATTAATACAAATTGACTAAGGTTCTTTTACATCCTACTGAGCAAACCACTCCACAGCCATTAACGTGCCGATATTTAAACAAACTCGCCTTCCACTGAGAGAGCGGCTGCTTGCAGCGGGTGAGCGGGTGGGATGCTGGGATGAGGTAGCACCGTGCAAAGGCTTCCAGGGAGCCCCGGCCGCCCAGCTGTAGCTATGTAGGGCCTGCCTTGCCATTCAACTTCTTCCTCTTCCCCCTTCCTTCCATGTATGTGATCCCTAATAAATATCTTGCACCCCACGTTCCATCTTAGCATCTGTTCCTGCGGCATGAGACAGGTCGAAGATGCCACAGTGCAAGTGGGAGCCACGGCTGGCTGTGCCCAGCTTAGGCCTGGGGACAGGGGTGTTATCTGCCCTGGAGGGTGTCACCATCTTGTGTGACACCAAGAAATGCCCAGGACATATACGCCGTGCCAACAGAGAGGAGAGTCCGGACCTCAGGTGCTGGTCACCATCCCCCATCAGATGTTGGGGGTAAGGAGAGAGGACAATCAGAATTGCCAGAAGAGAAGCTGGCTGGGAGGGAAGGAGTTGGATTCGGTTCTGACTATATTCGTTCCAGCGAGATGTGAAGTGGAGGAGAAAGGAATGAACATCTAGGAGGTGGCGGATAAGGAGCCGTATGGAGACGGTGTAGTCAAGACGCAGTAAAGAAAAGAATATTCAGTGACGTTGGCCACTCCCTGCTCTGTGTCCTTGGATGTCATATCACTAAGTTTGACTCCTCATCTATAAGAGAAAGCCGTGGGCGATGTGACTTCCCTGCCAATTGTTGCAAGGATTTGAGTCATGGGAGAGAAGAACTTGACACAGTACCTGTGATCTGGTGGGTTCTAAACAAGTCGTGAGTGTTTTCATGAATGGGAAAATCCTGCCTGTTAAAGTGTAGCAGATACAGTGGCTTCCTTCTCCAAGAATTCTCCAGGAATAGAGCTGTGACTCACCATGTCAGCTTAAACTTTTGGAGCATGCAATCTATCAAACGCACATTGGGTATTGAAGGGACGGTGATTTGGTCCATGCAGAGAGACGTAATAAGCAGTGGAAACAGGAAGGGATGGCTCTGGTGTGGCTGTCTCATGAACACCACCCACCATCTGCAGCCCACCGGGAAAGCCCACCGTCTCGGAAGGCAAGACCCACTCCAGTATCATGAAAGGGTATGAGGTGCCAGATGTCACATTTTTGTATTTCATTTCCTCCTCCAGATATCCTTGCTGAGTAGTTGGTATCATCCTCATTTTTAAAGATGAGGAAATTGAAGCTCAGAAACTTTAAGAACCGTGCCTGAGGTCACGCAGCAGCAAATGGTGAGACTGGCTTTGAACTCACCTGTCTGGACCTGGGGCTCTGACCTTCCTCTCCATTGCAAGGCTTTCCAACCCACTACTCTATTCCTTCCCCTTCCTTGCTTTCTCTCCTTCCCAGACACACTTCATCACATCCCTTTGTGTTAGTTGGTTCAGGTGTTATGGCAAAAACACCATGGACTGGGTGGCGTAGAAACAGCAGAGGTTTATTTCTCACGGTTCTGGAGGCTGGGAAGTCCAAGATCAAGGCGTCAGTAGATTTCATGTCTGGTGAGGACCCACTTCCTGGTTCACAGATGGCACCTGCTAGCTGTGTCCTCACACGGCAGAAGGGGCAAAGCAGCTCTCTGGGGTCTCTTTTATAATGGCACTCATCTGGCTCTACCCCCATGACCTAATCGCCCCCCAAGGGCCTTGCCTCCTAATAGCATCACATTAGAGATTAGGTTTCAACATAGGAATTTGAAGAGACAAACACATTCAGTCCGTAATACCTCTCTGTGAAGCAATCCTGATGCCCCCTCAGGTTAAGCCCAAGCCCCTTAGCCAGGATCTCAGGGCCACTTTCTAGCCCCAACCGACTTCTCCCACCATATTCCACCTTCTTCTCTACTTACATGTCAGTTCCAGCCAGGCCAGGATCCTCGCTGCTTGTAGTACCTTTCCCTGTCTAAACCCACCATGCTCAGCCTCCTGGGATCGGTCCTCCCCAGCCCCACCTTGATCCCAACACCTCTACTGTCCAAGAATCTCTCAGCAGCTGGTTAAGGAGCCAAACCCAGCTCAACTATTTTATCAGTTTTCTTTTGCTGCTGTAGTAACTTACTACAAATTTGGTGGCTTACAACAACACAAATTTATTATCTTATAGAGGTTAGAAGTCTGCAACACAGGGCTGTGTTCCGTCGGGAGGCTCCAGGGGAGAATCAGTCCCTCCCTTTTCCAGTTCCTAGAGGTGCCCCACGCCCTTGGCTCATGGCTCTCTGGGATCTTCCAAGCCAGCAGTCGCATCTCCAACCTCTGTTTCCCATTGCTGCATCACCTCCAGCCCTGACCTTCCAACCTCCCTCTTACAAGGACACTTGCAATTGCATTTAAGGCCCACACAGGTATTTCAGGATAATCTCCTTATCTCAGAATTCTTAACCTGATCACATCTGCAAAGCCCCTTTGGCCATGTGAAGTAACATGTTCATGGGTGAACATCTTTGGGTGGGGTGGTGGCATGATTGAGCCTGACACCCACCTTCTTAAAGAACCCTCATGCAGCAGACATGAATTGTATGGTCCCAGCTCAGATGTGTCCATTTTCCTATCAGTTTCCTTCTTGATCCATTTCTACTCAGCAGCAGAAAGCTTAAACTCGTTGCTTCTAGATATTCTGGCCGCTTCTGATTTAAGCCAAGTCTTTGGGGCATAACTCCTCAGTCAAAGACAAAAACCATTTTCTTTGACACTGCTCACTTTCCTCTTTGAGCTTTGTCCCTTCTTCTCCCACCCTCACCTTTGGCCCTGCTTCTGACTGTCCACAGCTCCAGGCATATGCACCACCCAGCAATGGTGGGGTGGGGGAGAGAGGGGGGCTCTGGGCTCTAAGGTTGAGGCAACATCATTGGGCTTTCTTGGGTTGGTCTACTTCTTGGGCTGGGGCAGGTGCCTGGTGTGCTCGTGGATCATTCTCTGGGCATAGGAGGGTCAAAAGTCCACTCTATGGAGTGGCAGAGTCAGTGTCAATGGAAACAACTGGGCTGCACTCATTGCCACCATGTGGGTGATCAATAGAGCATGGTAAAATCTATACCCTCCTGGTCACTCAATGTCAGCAATTGGTCCATCCCATAACCTCTGTGAGTGAGATCTTTTTGCTCCTCCAAGTAATTTCTTGGAGGGCCAGAAGGCCAGCTCAAGCCAGCTAGCCATCCCTATGGTTCACTCACTTCCCGGGGGACACTGTCACCTCTTCTTTGTCCCTCCTGCTTGGCTATGCCATTTGGTGTCATCATTCCCAACCCCCAATAGTCCTGAGTACAGCTATTGGTCTGAGCACATGGCACACCCTGTATGAGATGCGTACCCCAAGCCCCCGTGATCACAGCCTGCCCAGAGCTGAAAGGAGAGTCTCTTGGGTGACTCCTGCACATCTGCTCCTCTGCACAGACAGGAAAGGAGTAGAATATCATTATTACTTCCCCTCTCCATTAGCATTCTCCTAACAATCCTCTCTTCCCGACCCCTGCCTGTTCCCTGGGAGAGTGGGGCAATGGGGGAGTGGAGGTTGAGAAGACAGATTCCACTGGCATGCATCCACTTCCAAGTCTCAACACACCAACTTTGAATCTAGAAGTTTCCATGGATGGGATTCCTTTGATCTTCATGGTAGCCTCTCCACATTAATCTATGAACTTGTAGTTTGGAGACCAGATGAGGAAAGGAGTCATCTCTGGCCAAGGAAAGGTAGAAAGAAAAAGAAGGGTAACAGTTGTTAAGAATAGGAGCCCTTGACCCCCCAAAATTAATTCCTTGGCCTGATCAAGTAATCCATGGCTCATATAGTTAATCAGTTGTTGCATGTATCTGAGTCCTGGCCCCACAGCTAATTCTGCAAGCTCCTTGTGGGCAGGGACTTCCCCTTGTCCCTCTGCATCCTCCTGCTCTGCCCCTATAGGGCCTGCCTATGGCCAAGCACCCAACAGACATGAGGGCAGATGTGGGTCCAAGGAGGGGACGTGAGTAGATGAGGACCGGATGGGCGGGTGAGCAGTGGGGATCCAGGCTGTCAGGATGTTGTTTCCCAGTGGACTCTGAAGCCAGAACAAGGGCCAATGGAATTGTGTCCCCCAGCTACATGGACTTGTTCCTCCCAGTCACACCTGTATGTGGGGGTTATTTCCATACCCCACAAGACAATGCTCATACGAGGATCAGGGAACCCAATCCCCACATCATCACAAAATGCGAGTTGCATCATCAAATCCCACGGCTCACCTCCCAGTTCTGCACCATTTATCATTCTGCTCCATCCTCCCGTTGTAGTAGCGGGCATGCTCTGACCCACTCACACGCGCACACACGCACCTTGCACACTCCTTGGGTGTTTCCTTGGCCATTGCCCTTTGCCTTTGGTCAACTCACCCATCCCCCACCTGGCGCTCTTCTTCTGGTTGCTCTGAGGCCACCTGGCCCTACTGTGACTCATCAGGACCCTCTGGCCTGAGGAGACACTTCCAGGTGTGGGCTCCAAAGACCACAGCATGCATGACTATGACGAAGGCAGGAGCACCGCCAGCCCATATGTTCCCTTCGTGCGAATTAGACAGAGGTGCCGCTCAGGGTAACCAGGCTTTCCAGTCCCAGACCTTCACCCTTGGCTGAGCACTTGTGCTAGGGAATGAGGAACCAGTCCCCAGGGGCATTGTGAGCCCCTCTGTCAGTGCCCATGTCCTTCAGAGGTTCCCATCAGAGACCCCAAAATACCATCTCTGGGAAGAAAAGACAAGGTTTCAGGGAAGAGGTTAATCAAGCTAAAATCCTGAAACACCAGACAGTCAAGGCAGCAAAACAAAGAAGGAAAAAATTAAACTTTGGGCTAGAAGCATATTTCTCAGCACCAGAAAAAGAACTGTTTCTCCCAAGCCCCAGTGCACAAGGAAACGGAGCAAAAGAGCTCCAGGCCACAGTTGCAGTGAGTGCCACATAAATCTCCACGTAGGAGCTTGCCAGTGTGAAGGTTAAGAATCATTTACTGCCAGAGAACAAGAAAAACTTTCACTTTGGGAAACTGACCTCTCCCTGGAACACTGTGATAACAGGAATGCCAGCCAGCTAGGTTCCCAACACAAGCACACCTCGTAGCTTTTCCATTAAGTTTGGCAGCTCTAAGAGCTCTCCTCTACCTCCCTCTCCCCTAGACCACACTTTACGATGACTAGAAGGAGCTGGACGGGCACTGTATTGAAAGAGGCATCTGAACACTTAAATGTCTCTTGCAGAAGAATGAGTCATGTCCAAGGCTCTTGCATGGAAAATGTAGCAGTCAGTGTCCGGTAGGTTTTGCTGCAGTAACAAACAAGTCCAAAAATCTCAGTGGTGTAAAACCACAAATGCTTATTCTCTTTCTTGCTACAGCTTCCGTGTGGGTCAGCTGAGGGCTCTGCTCATTCCAGGGTCCAGGCTGATGGGACAGCTACCATTTCAAGAATGGCTGGTCACTAGGATGGAGGAAAAAGAAGAAGATAACACAGGCACTGGCTCTTAAAGTATCTGCAAGCAAACCTTTTGCTTACACTTCACTGACCAAAGCAAATCACATGGCCAAATGTCATTTCAAACAGGAACAAAAGTGTGGTCCTATCTGGCTCCCAGAGGAGAAAGAGCCAGAACAGGTATAAACAGCTCTAACGCCTACCAAAGAGAGAAAACACAGTGAGAGAAGAGAACAGAGGAAGGGGGAAGAGAGAGGAGGGAGAAAAGAAGAAGGAAAATGGAGGAAAGGCAGTGGAGGGGACAGGAGAAGAATGCCCAGTTGCTGGAGGGTAAGGAGTGACCTGCAGAAAGCCTCAGAATGGCTGAGAACAAGTGCGGTTCTTTGACTAAGGCAAGAGCCGAAGAAGGCTCTGCTGCCTTCCCCACTCCTGCGGCTGCTGCCCAGCTGGCTCTGCCTGCTTCACCTTGCCTGTCTCCTCTCTCACTGCCCAGAGGCCCCTCTAGCCCACTGAATGTCCTCCTGGGAAATCTCATTTCGCTCCCTGGCAGCATGCTCAATTCCTCCTGTCAGATCCTGGAGGCAGCCCTATAAATAAGGCCCGAATTTTTTATCACTGGAGCCCACAGAAAGCTTGCACATGGATGTCCTCACTCGTGCTACAGTCATATTTTAATAAAACTTGCACATGAGCTTTGCATGAAGAGGGCTGAGTGGGGAGTGAACAAACAAGCATGTCTTTGCAGCCAGGGCCCCTCTCCCTGTGGCACGGTCTCAGGTTAGCACAGAAGTCTGGCAATCAAAAGGATTGTCAGTGACCCCATCCACTCTCAGACAGAAGACATGACTGCTGACGATTCCTAGGGGTTCTCTGACATGTCTCGCCTTGTCCCCTGGGGAGCCAATCCCTGTAGAAGTGTTTTTGTTTAAGCAGGACCCCCTTAGGGCTCGACTGACACAGCCACACTTACTCTCAATCCCCCACTCTCTCTGGCCCGGCCACATTTTCTCACATACTTCCAGAGAGGCAGGCAAAGTGCCAGGGAATCCTTCACATATTCGAAGTCAAGGTCTGGGGAAAACAAGAGCCCAGCGCCCCAGACTCAGCTCTACCTCTGAAGATAGTTGATCTGCTCCACAGACCAAGCAGAGCCCAGAGCAGGAAGAGAGACAGGTGTGTGCAGATAGTGGCAGGCAGCAGGGGAGGGAGGGAGATCAGTGGAGCTGGAGGCGAGGCATCCTCAAGGTTAGAAGTCTGTGGAGACATAGTGTTCACCAGTTCGTCCGGTTCTCCAGCTCGCAAAGTGTAAGGGAAACTACACTGCTCAGTTCCCTTGCAGGTGACTAGGTCCATGTTCTAGAAACTGGTTCTAGCCAGTGAGTTTGGGAAGAAGTCATATGTATCACTTTCAGGCCAAAACATAGACCCTCCAGCTGTCTCTTGGCTCCCACCCTCATCACCAGCCACAAAAGAGGCCTCATACTGAGATGGAGCCACAAGATCAAAGGAACCTCGATCCCTGAAGCACCACGTGGAGGAGAGTTGACCTGCATAGTTTGCAAATGCTCAGTGAACTTAGAGTGAGCCAGAAATAAATTGCTGTGGGTTAAGCCGCTGAGATGCTGGGGTTGTTTGTTACTATGGCATATGTAACCTCACCTAACCTATGTGGACTGATACTGTCTTTCCATGTGCGACCTGCCGTGAGATGAGTCTAAGCCAACTACCCTCTGATGGGGAAGAATTAGGCCCAGCTCTGAATCGCATCTTTAGAATCAGAGACCGAGACTGAACAAAAGAAAAGTCTTAAATACAAACTACGCCAAGACTATCTTTCTTGTGAATCTGAGTTTGTGTCTCAATTGGCATTCTCTCTGTGTGTTGGGTAGATCTGCTGTGATAGCTGGGATTAGATTTTGATTGTTCAACAGGTGAAGAAAGCCAAAGTTGTACAACTTGGTCAATTTTTCTTCGCTCTTTTTCTCTACCACTCCCATCCAAAAAAAGTTTTAAACTTTAGCCATGACCCGTTTGTGGGTCATAAAAAATCAATTTCGTAGTCATATCCAACCGTTTTTGGACTGGAATGGAATGAAACGGATCAAACAGTTCTTCACATACAGTAAAGCTAAGTATCCATGGAATGTTTCTTTCATTTAATATATTTTTATGTATACATGTGAGCATAGATATATAAATGTAAAATGTATTTCTTATACTTTGGATCATGGTCAGAATGGCCCCAGGACATAACCCACGCATCCATTGGCAGGAGAGTGGTTAAACAACGTGGTATGTTCCGTGAAGGGCTCTCCAGCAACAAAAGGAACGATGTGCCAACACTCTCAATAGCACGAATGAATCTCAAAGCAGCACGCTGGGCAAAGGAGCCCCAGACACGAGAGAGCACATACTGTGTGATCCCATTTATACGAAACTCTAGGACAGGGAAACCAATCTAAGGTGACAGGAAACAAAGCAGTGATTGCCTAGGGTGCGGGTGGAGTATTGACTGTGTTATGAACTGAACTGTGTCCCCAAAATTCATATGTTGAAGTGCTAACCTCCAGTACCCCAGAATGTGTCTTTATTTGGAGATGGAGTCTTTACAGAGGTGATCAAGTAAAAATGAAGTCATTAGGGTGGACCCTAGTCAAATACGACTGGTGTCCTTATAAAACGGGGAAATTTGGACACAGAGACACACCTAGAAGGAAGAGACATGAAGAGACAGAGAGAGAAAACGGTGTCTACAAGCCAAGAAGAGAGACCTAAAACAGGTCCTTCCTACACGGCCCTCAGCAGGAACCAGCCCTGCCAGCACCTTGATCTCAGACATCTAGTTCAGGACTGTGAGAATCAATCTCTGTTGTTTAAACCACTCAGTTTGTGGGACTTTGTCACTGAAGCCCTGGCAAACTAAGACAGACTGAGAAGAGGCATGCGGAGGACTTTGGGGGTGATGGAAATGCTCTTCATCTTGACTGGGATAGTGGGTACACGGTTACACATAATTGTCAAATCTCATCCAACTGTATACTTATAGTAAGTGCATTTTATTATATATACATTATACCTCAATAAAACTGATTATAAAGGTTTTTTTAATGAAGAACTCCAGGGTCCCTGTATCAGGTCACATAGAGAGGTGGGAAGAACCACACACGCCTCACACTAAGCCGTGCACCTCAAATACATATGAGCCAGGGAACTGGCAGGTGCTGACTGCTTTGGGTGTGGCGTTGCTGCAGAGATGTCTCAGGCATTGCTTTGGGCATTGCCTAAATGAGTCAGGAAATCTCAAAGCAAAGTTTCTAATTGCCCTGATCCAAACAAGATGAAGGGCCAGGCAAGGTGGCTCACGCCTGTAATCCTAGCGCTCTGGGAGGCCAAGGTGGGAGGATCGCTCGAGGTCAAGAGTTCGAGACCAGCCTGAGCAAGAGCAAGACCACGTCTCTACTAAAAATAGAAATTAGCCAGACAGCTAAAAATATACATATAGAAAAAATTAGCTGGGCATGGTGGTGCATGCCTGTAGTCCCAGCTACTCGGGAGGCTGAGGCAGAAGGATCCCTTGAGCCCAGGAGTTTGAGGTTGCTGTGAGCTAGGCTGACACCACAGCACTCTAGCCTGGGTAATAGATGAGACTCTGTCTCAAAAAAAAAAAATACAAGATGAAGGCAGGGCAAGTTCCAACAGCTTTGAACCAAGATGGTGGAGAAATACCCCCTGCCATGAATATTCCTCCCCTTGTTTAGCCTGTTGCTTAAATAGAAAGACAACAGGAACCAGGGGGTTTGTTCTCCTCTGTGAGGGGCTGGTCCTCATCTAAAAGAGGCCAGTTCTCTCCTGCAGAGAGGGCCAGCCTCTGCTCTGTTTGTGCAGTAGATTTTCTAACTTCTGTAGTTTCTGAATAAATCTCGCTTTCACTTTATTCTGTCGGTTCACTCCTGAACTTTCTTGCACTAAGCCAAGAACCCATTTGGACTTCAAGTGGCTCCCACATTCCTGCATCACATAGTCTCTCTTAATCCTCACAGCAGCCCTTAGATGTGGAGTTATCTTTCTGATTTTTTTTTAAGACAGGGCCTTACTCTGTCACCCGGGCTAGAGTGCCATGGTGTCATTATAACTCACAGCAACCTCAAACTCCTGAGCTCAAGCGATCCTCCTGCCTCAGCCTCACGAGTAGCTGGGACTACAGGTGCAAGCCACCACACCTGGCTGATTTGTCTATCTTTTTGTAAAGATGGGGTCTCGCTCTTGCTCAGGCTGGTCTCAAACTCCTGGCCTCAAGCGATCCTCCAGCCTCGGCCTCCCAGAGTGCTAGGATTACAGGTGTGAGCCACCATGCTTAGCCATCCTTCTCACTTTAAATACGAAAAAAAACAAGGCTCAGAAAGGCCACCTACCCCTGATCACACAAGCTGTGAGGAGTAGAACTGGCATTGGGACCCAGTCTGTGCGACTCTCTGCTGGTCTCAGACCAATCTGGAAGACACAGATTTGTTGACTCTCAGGCTGTAGCAGGTTTGCTGTAATTTTATTTCTTACCCAGTATCATGGATGTCCTCAGGATCCTATAAATAAGGATAGCTCCTGGGCTTGCAGCTCTGCAGATAAACAGACTTTTGATAGCCTCTCCTTCACCATGGTAAAGAAGTTAATGACACTGAAAACAAAAGTCCTTGGAAGAAAGCCACCACCAACCTCCCAGCTACAGTTGTGATTCAGAGAAAAATGTCTCCATCCTCTAGTGAACTCCCCTCGTGTATGAGAATAAGACGTAGACCAATAGGGAAATAAACTAGAGAGACAACGTGTGGACCATGGAAATATAACCAAAATAAGATGAATGCAAATCAGGAAGGAAAGGGAAGATATTGCAAGAAAAGATCCATAGTAGATGGATCCTTCTGTCAGCATCTTAGGTAAGGATTATTGCTGTGGTTTGCATGTTCGTTCCCTCCAACACTCACATTGAAATTGAGTTGCCATTGTAACAGTTGAAGGGGTGGGACCTTTAAGAGGTGTTTATGTCATGAGAGCTGCACCCTCCTGGATAGACTAAAGCTGTTATTGCCAAGAGTGAGCTCATTATCATGGGAGTGGTTTCACCCCCTCTTGCTAACTCTCTCTCTCTCTTTCCTTCCATCCATGTGATGCCTTCTGCCATGTTGTGACACAGCAAAAAGGCCCTCACCAGATGCAGCTGCTTGATCTTAGACTTCCCAGGCCTGAGAATCATGAGCCAATAAGTTTCTGTCCATTACCCAGCCTGCGGTATTCTGTTACAGCAGCACAAAGTAGACTAAGGCAATTATTATGTGGTGTTTCTTCTAGTTCAGGGATTTACCAAAAGCACATGTTTCTGTGAGATTGACAATCTCCCTCATTCTGACCAATATTTTCAAAGTTTCAGCCCTGTCTGTCTTATAGAAGAAGACATTTGCTTTACTCAAAAAAGGTTTAGATGCCAGCCCCTTGGGTGGAGTCCAGAACATCTGAACAGAGCCCATGGCACTGGCTGCTGAGAGCTGGTGGGACTGCTGGCTCTGGGGTCACACAGAGAAGACCCCAGGGCCATAGCCCAGCTGGAAAGGGTGTTTATTTTGGGTGCTTGAAATTGGGAGGAAAGGATGAGCTATATTTGTCTTAGTTTACATCCCAGAAGTAGAGCCTGAGACAAAGATTGGAATGCAAGTAGCTTATTTGGGAGGTGACCTGCTATGGTCTTAATGTTGGTGTTCCCCCAGAATTCATATGCTAGAGCTTAATCCCCACTGTGATAGTATTAAGAGGTAATCAGGAGGTGGTTAGGGCATGAGAGCTCCACCCTTGTGAATGGGATTGGTGCCCTATAAGAGAGCTGGAATGGAGCTGCCTTGCCCCTTCTGCCTTGTGAGGACACAGCAGGAAGGGGCTGTCTGTGAGGGACAGGACTTCCCCAGACACCCAGTCTGCCACCTCCTTGATCTTGAACCCCCCAGCCTCTAGAACCGTAAGAAATAAATTTCTTTTGTTTATTGATTACCCAGTCTAAAGTATTTTTGTTACAGCAGC
>CAUYSK010112103.1:0-120389 GCA_963575035.1 Avahi laniger
TGTAAGAGCAAAGGCCACAGTGATTCCCTGCCTCCCGGTGCTAGGGAGGCCTGGAGGCAGCGACCTACTCAGATGAGAAAATGTATTGAATCCTGTCCGATGGTTAGCTTCCCTAAGATTGTGTGCTTTTAAAAAATATTATATATATATATACATATATATATATATATTTTTTTTTTTTGAGACAGAGTCTCACGTTGTTGCCCGGGCTAGAGTGCTGTGACGTCAGCCTAGCTCACAGCAACCTCACACTCCTGGGCTCAAGGGATCCTACTGCCTCAGCCTCCCGAGTAGCTGGGACTACAGGCATGCGCCACCATGCCCGGCTAATTTTTTCTATATATATTTTTAGTTGTCCAATTAATTTATTTCTAATTTTAGTAGAGACGGGGATCTCGCTCTTGCTCAGGCTGGTCTCGAACTCCTGACCTCAAACAATCCGCCCACCTCGGCCTCCCAGGGAGCTAGGATTACAGGTGTGAGCCACCGCGCCTGGCCTTGTCAGTTTTTTTATATGCTCTGAAGATACTTCTTATATCTATAATCATGCTAATTTTTCAATTATAAAAAACACAAATAAATTCTTTATTTTAATGAATGCAGCAGAACTCTTTTTGTCCACCTGGTTATTTCATCTTTCCAGCATCCTTTTAAGAGTCATTTTTAAGTGCTCCCTGAATTCCTCTTAGGGAAATATCCTTCTTCAATTCCCAGGTGCCTGGAAGGACTTTGTCTGGTTGTCCTACCACCCCTGGCTTAGATAAGCTGTTCGGATTTCCTCACTTGTAAATCTGAATTTTTAAACCAAATTCTATTAGTTTCCTATGATTGGCATAATAAATTATCACAAAGTTGGTGGCTTGAAACAACAGAAAGATGTTCTGTCAAAGTTCTGGAGGCCAGAAGTCCAAAATCAAGTTGTCAGGAGGGCTGCACTTCCCCCAGAGGCTCTTAAAAATTCAAATTCTGCAAATCTATGCACTAAAACTAATAGAGCATATGGAATAATAGAATTGAAGCAGATAAACCAAAGCCTGTGCAGCTTTCTAAACCAAGAACTGATAAAAACAATAATAGACACCTTGTGAAATGGAGTGAAAACGATGACAACTTTTTAGCTAGAGCAAGGTAGGTGGGCTGTCACAATGAATGGAGTAGAGCTTTGAGACAGTGGTTCTACTTTTAAGGTGTGCAATGAAGGTGATGAGATGAACTGAGATCTGTACATAACTGGGAGTGCGCTCAGGATGCAGAGGCACATTTTTCAATACAGGCAAAAGAACTCCTGCTGCTAATGTAATATTTCCTGCTGAACATTATAATTCTATTTCAGCCATTCCTATTCTATTTTAGCCATTCCTGTCTAGAATAAAAAGTCAATGTACCAATGTCACATAAGTATTACACTGTCACCATTTCTCTTGTTATCCATTCCTGTGTGCTAATTACAGAAACAAGCACTGTAGTAGAACAGACTGTACAATGATCTCTAGAAAAATCGAATTTTGATCCTTCCCCATGTCTAAATGTTCAGCTGTTCATTTTATTATAGATACTTTATATAACCCTAATCTTTTTGTGTTTGTTTATTTTGTTTTTCTTACTGGAACCAAACAACACTAGCTTACACTAAAAAATATGTATGCATGCAGAAAGAGATGATAGATGAGGAAGAGAGAGAGAGTGAGAGAGATAGAGAAAGAATGAGATGTGCAGACATACCTGGAAATCTATTACAGCAAATGCTATCCAGTATTTGTTATAGAATGCATCCTCAATGCTCTCACAGATCACCGAGACAATTTGCACCAAAATTTTCCCCATTGATTTTTGTTTGTTTGTTCAAAGGAGTGATAAATATAACATTTTTTTAATGAGTGGTGGGTTATATACAATCCTACAATTTTCTTATTTTTAAAATCTGGATCCTCCTCTGTTGAAAAGTCTGAAAAACTGGAAGAGACTAGAGAATTCATCCGAATCCTAGAGGAGCAGGGGAATAAGACATAATAATTGTGAGGTTTTCGGTAATTGTGAGAGTGCATGGATTTGATAATTTCGATAATTGTCAGAATAGAAGAATCAACACTAGAAGAGAGAGTTTGCTCCTCCTAGAAGTCTGGAACTGAGACAGGGACTTATAGGCCCTAGGTGGTCAGATAGCAGAGACCAGTACATGCATTGGCTATGAAAAGACCGAGAGAAACCGACATCTGCACAAAATCACCTGCTCTTCTCCATGGACGAACAACAGATTTCATCAAACTAAGTACAAAATAAAAAAAGAAAGAAATTAAAAATCTTTCTATCCAGAAAGGACCAGGACCCACATCTAGCTAACTTTAATATCTCATTGAAGTACATGAAAGAATTCTCGACAAATTCAGAACCATATCATGGTTCTGGATTTAAAATATTAAATGTTAAAATAACCCCAAAGGAATATATAATGTATTTAATTGTAATTTTCCTTGTGGAGGAAACAAATTGGAAGATGCTAAAATTTTATGGAATCACAATTGTCTGAAAATAGATAAGAAATTCATAAAAAGAATAATAAATGCGTAGTAGATTTAACACCTTTAAAAATGTACTGTGTAGCCTATACTCTGAAAATAGAAGAGTGTTAAGAAAGAAAGACACAAATAAAGAGTTGGAATAAAATACAGTGTCATAAATGCGACATTTCATGTCATTATTAAAGGAGTTTTTAGTATTTAATGAAACTAATATTATCAGGCGTCTGTTAGGAAGAAATCAAAATATTTTCTTGCCTCATACCGCATCATATATTCCACATGGATTAGAATATTTATCTAATTATTAGACAGAAATCTAGGGCAATACTATCATAATTTTGGATTAAGAAATATTTCATGCAAAGTAAAATAAAGAAAATTTAAAGATAGAAATTTTTGACTTTACATGTATTTTAAATATATAGCATAAGACAATATAAAGTTAAAGAATATATATACATTGGGAAATATATTTCCAGTATATATGATAGATAAAATTTCTATCCATATTAATTAACAAATATCTAAAATTTCTAAGAAAAAGAAATAAAAAGCAAAAATTTAAAAAATGAGTAAGTTATGAATAAATGGTTCAAAGAAAAAGCAATATATGTGAAGAGATTTTCATTCTCACTAGCAGAGAAAAACAAATGAAATCAGCATTCTTGTACTTATCCAGTTAGCAAAATATCATTCTCATACTTATCCAGTTAGCAAAATATAATAAGATTCCAACATTCATTGCTTTAAATATTACACAGAAGTTTTGACTTAGTAAACATTCTATAGAAAAATTTCAGCAATATCTATTAAAATTAAATACACATAATATTTCTCAGCAATTTTTCTTTAGAGAATATAACCACTAAATGATATTAATGCCCATCACCGGGAGAATACTTGAACAAATTATATTATGTAAACTGTGGAATGTTGAGCAGATATTAAAAAGAGTGAATTATAATTCATGCAATACTTAGTTTGCATAAACATGGAAAAATATGTGGAAAGATGCTCGTCAGTCTGTTAATAGTGTTTGCTTTTGAAGTGAAATACTAAGATGGAAGTTTGGGACTATGCATTAAAAATCATTATCTGTATATAAGTGCACATTTTCCATTAGTTACAATAAGAATGTATTTTGATAAAATTATAAGCATTTGTTGGAAAAGATCTAAAATGACAAATATTCAAAATAGCTCTGTTTTATGTGAATGAGTTCCAGAATTTGTATCAGAAACTTATTGATAAGAATACTAGAAGTATATGCATCCGATTAATAACTTAAGTTCTGCTTCTGCCTTTGTCATTCATTTATTAATTGTCCTAGAAGAAATGACCCATGGATTGGTGTGACATTATGATATAATAAAAATGTATATTTGGTATTGGTACCTGTTTCCTGGCAGAGGTTTTGATACTTTTGGAATTTTCTGAGTGATATGGGTAATAGGAGCACCTTTTATTATTCATAATAAGTTCCTTTTGACCATATCAGAGTTTATGTTAATGAGGTGAATGTTTGTGGGCCCCTAGGTAGCTTCAGCATGGGAGATGGCTACCAGAGGAAACAACCATGTCACCCCATCCGTAATCACCAGGGAGGGGACAGGAGCTGGGAATTGAATCAATCACAAACAGCCAAAGATTTAATCAGTCATACAAAATATGTAATGTAACTTCCATAAAAACTCTGAATGATAAGGCTCAGAGAACTTCTGAGTTGGTGACCACATTGAGGTGAAGGACGATGGCATCCATGAAGAGCACATGGGATCTTTGAGTCCCTTCTTATACCTTGCCCTATGTATTTCTTACATTTGGTTGTTACTGAGATGTAGCCTTCATAATAAATTGATAATAGTAAATAATGTGTTTTCTTTAGTTCTGTGAACCATTCTAGCAAATTATCAAGCCTGAGAAGGTGGTTATATGGATTCTGGATTTGTACTGATTGCTCAAAATACATGAGGCTCTGGATTTACTGCTGGCAACTGAAGTGGGGAGGAGAGGAATCTGTGGGACCAAGTCCATAATCTGTGGATCCTGATGCTAACTCTGAGTCAGTGTCAGAATTGAACTAAATCACTGGACATCCAGTTGGTGTCCAAAGAGTCACAAAATTGGTTGTTGGTGTGGAAAAAAAAAAACATACGCATTTGATACCAGAAGTCCTGATATTAAAAATTGACTGCAAGACTGCTACAGTTTGAACATCTATCTCTTCTAAAAATGCATGTTAAAACTTAATTGACATTGTAACTGTGTTAAGAGATGGCACGTTTAAGAGGTGATCAGGTGTAATGGCTCTGCCTACAGGGGTTGGATTAATGCTATTATAGAAGGGCAAGTTCATTTCCTCTTGCTCTCTCTTGTTCTGTCTTTATCTTTTTGTCTTCCTCTATGTCATGACACAGCAAAAAGGCCCTTGCCAGATGCCAGCATGTTGACTTTGAACTTTCCATTCTATAGAACTGTAAGCCAATAAACTTCTGTTCATCATAAATTACACAGTTTCAAGTATTCTATTATAGCAACACAAAACAGACTAAGACACAAGCAATAACTATTAACTCCGTTGTCTCATTTATCTGTCAATAAAGAGACAAAGTTTCCTTTGGTAGGTAGAATTGGCTCTCCAAAGATGTCTGAGTCCCAATCCCCGAAACCTGAGAGCATGTTTTTCCTTATGTGGAAAAAAAGGGTGTAAATATGTGGTTAAGCTAAGGATAGCAAAATGGGGAGATTATCTTATATTACAAAAAATGGACCCAATATAATTACGTGAGTTATTAACACTGGAGAACCATTTCTAGCTGTGGTCAAGGGAGATATGACTGCTAAAGAAGGATAAGAGAGAGATTTAGTGTCGATGGCTTTGAAGACGGATGAAAAGGCCAAGATGCAAGGAATGCAAGGAGCCAGCAGAAGCTGGGAAAGGTACAGAAATGGATTCTCCCCAGTACCTACAAAATGGAAACTAACCCTAGAAAAATCTTGATTTTAGCCTAGTGAGACCTGTGCCAGACGTAGGACATACAACATTCTAAAATAGTAAATTTGTATTGTTTTAAGCCACTTGATTTATGGAAACTTGTTATGGCTGCTATAGAAAACTAATGCAAAATTTAAGATGGTTTTCAAATATATTTTAGTACCCAAAAAAGTCCTTTCCTTTTCTAGCTGAAAATTGCCTTCTCCTCCTTCCTTCTACTTCCTTTTACAGTTACCATTTATGAGATCTAATATTTTTCTTTTTTCAGTAATATAAAATTCCACTAACATCAATGTAAAAAAGTATATGTCTAAGAATGATGATGAATTTCTTCATAAACTAATACTTTAAAATGCATGAAGTATGAATTTCTATATGGAGAGGAGTAAATCTTGGGCTATTGTTCTTTTATAGAAATGTAACACTAAAAACTTAATATTGTAAGTTTAGTGTTGTAATTTATTAATTTTGGCAAAATTAATAATACCTTTTGCCAAGACTGTTATACATTGGTGGTAGAAAATTTGTCTACTAAGGGATTTGTTCTCACTGATACAGTTTAAATATATGAAAGCTTGAAGTATATGTAAACTTCAAGAGGGCAGGGATTTGGTTTGTCTATATTCCCCATACCCCGTAGCTGGAACAATGCCTAGCATGTAATAGGTTATCAATAATTAATATGTATAATTAATTCATAAGTATAATTTTAATTATCATCTTCAGCTATATAGCTATATGTGATATGTACATGTACCTATATATTATCCACAATTTCCTGAAAACACAACCTTATTGATTAAATTATTACTTTAAAATTAATTTATGAATCATGGTGTTACCATTCAACTGGGTTCTGTTGCCCACTGCACAGAAGGAAGCCAATATGCTGAGACAACAGGTGTACTACAAGAGGAAGAGTTTAATATAACAAGGCCACCAAATGAGGAGATGGGAGACATTTCTCAATTTCATCTCTCCTAGAATTTTGTGGCCATGGATTTTAAAGATTGTTTGGTGGACTAAAAGCTAGAAAATTGGGTCTGCTGATTGGCTGGGGATGAACTCATAGGATTGGGAAGCAGAGATCGTCTTCTTGCACTGAGTCAGTTCCTAGGTAGAAGGTTGCAGGAACTGTTGAGTCAGTTCGTAAATATGGCCACTGATCTGGTTGGCATCAGTTGGTCCACCCAAATGCACTAGTCTGGAGAATATCTCCAAGATCAGTCTTAAGTTATATGAGATTGATGTTATCTATAGAAGTGATTGGGTAATTTACAAATCTTATGACAAACAGGGAGACATGACTCCTAAGGTGTAAGCAATTACAGGAAGGCAAGCCATGGAACAATGCCTGGTTAACCTTTAGCTATGCATATACTTCTGTAGAAATCACACTTCTACCACACTTCTTGCCTTATGGCCCTACATTACTTTAATACAGGCTGTTTCAATTGACTAATAGTTACCATTTACTGAGCACAAAACTAAAATCAAGGATGTGTAGAAAAGGGTAGAAAACTATCAAATCATGCTGCTTAATCTTATCTAGGACAAAGTAAACTTTGTTCTTCCATTACAAAATCCTATGGAAAAATTATATATATCATTATTAGAAATTTTAGGTTATACGAATCTTAAATATTTCTTATTATTTATCTCTTTCTCTGTACTGCCATTAGACTAAAATTTGCATCCTCCAGTCCCTTTACTTTAGTAAAATTAAAATCGTCTTTTAGTTTTGTTTTCTTTTCCTGAAGCTATAGCCATTTTAATTTGTCGCTTCTAAAAGGGGTCATTTTGAAAAAACACTTCATGTATTCAAATATACTTGTTGGTATATTATACTCTTTTTTGCAACCTATGTTTTTTTTAAGTCTTTTTGTTACTATTCCTCTATTATGCTTTCAGAACTATGCTAATATACTCTTTCTGTGGTGTATTTAATTTGATCAGCTTTGTTATATATAAATATGCCTTCAGGCCATTGACAAATCTATTTTCTTTAGTAATAATCACAAGTTGGTTTATAGGTTAAAATTTCATGTTGAATTGAAAGAAAACTGGCAGTTGATCTTTCACATTCTTCCCTGTCCTGATATTTTTGCTTTTACTTCCCTTTGTTAGCAGTGGGTAAGGAGCGAACTTACCTGAAACATGAGAAGGAAACTGTGGAGAACACAGAGTGAGGAGATTGAACTGGGAAGCGAAGAGGAGCACGTATTCCTGCCAGCGCTTGGCTAGACTGGCAGGCTGCTCTGCTCATTTGTAAGCCTGATGAATTGCCCTCGAAAAAGAGTGCCTATTTAAACCAAGTAAAGATGATTTTCTTATTAGTGGCTAAAGGCAACTGGTATACTTTACAACCCACTCAACCGCAGCTGCAGTGGTTTTGAAATTCTTCGAGGTTTTGTAAGTCTTCTGCATTATACATTAGTACTTGTGCAACAGAAGACAATTTAAGATCTGTCCGAGCACAGAATTTAAAGTTCAACTGCTCTGAAACACTGTAGGGACTCTAGAGAAGAGAGGGAAACAGCAAAAGAGAAACGTGCAAATTTCAGACAGAACTTTTTAAAATAAGCATAATTTACACTTTGTGTATTTTAAGTCTCTCTGACAATTTTTTAGTTTATTGTACAACTCTGTGAAGTAAAAACCTAGGTTTTGATACTCATTTATTAATTATATTTTAATATCAATGATTCATACTAGGAGACTAAAGTAACACTGATTCAAATACTTCTATCTCTATTTCAAAGTGCAAACGTGTTAGGGTCTCCATTTACATAAGTTAAAGATAACTGTGCGTGGTGTATTGCAATTATGTAAACTTTTTTCTCAACCAATTAGTTAAGATCTAAATGCCATTAATGACATGATTTTTTAGGATTCTGCACATGTTGGAAGAGTGCCCAAATACCTTATTTCATCAATTTGTTTACAGAAAAATGTATTGTTGATCATTTAGAAGAGACGGTGATCTACTATCTTGAAACATAATAATTTGATTATGGCGTAATGGAATTTTAGATAGAGAAAATCAAGCTGATATTACATGGGCTTGTTGCAATTATTTTATTTTATTGTCAACTAACAATTCCCTCATTGCTGAGTTTAACCCTTGTCTTTGTTAACTTACCATGGAAAGAATGGGTGACCCCCAGTTTATCTAATTACTAAAAATTTAGAGAAGATGAGACAGATATGAGACTATTTATGGATCTTAGAGTAGAGATACTCTCATAAAATTATCAGTTCCAGGCAGACTTTACAGATGATCAGAACACTATTACTGTTCACATATTATGTTTAACCATTTTTCTGCCATATGATAATGACATGTAAAAATCCTGAAGTATTTATTTACAGTGTAAATGAGAGCTACCCAAACATTCTCATCTTACATTTAAACATTTGGTAAACAAGAATCTTGAATACTTTTAAATCTTTAAATGTTTTAAAATAAATGCAAAGAAATCTGAACCGCTTAGTCAACTACAGAGAATCCCCTGGTAATGGATGACCCACCTCGTGGCATTCCATACTTATGAGCAGGCTTCCAAGGCCTCCCACAAGGATAAATTATAATTAAATAGTTAAATTAATAATTTTGGAATTCGTTTTTTCCACACATGTAAACAAACTTGCATGGTATAAATGCCTCGTTGGAATGGCATCTTTATGCTAGCGGCTAGTCTCATTGTTTATATGGTCGCTTAATGCACAGCATTACTTTCATCTTTTTTATTCAATTTTGTGAGTCTGTGTTTACCCTTATGACAATGTCTCCAAAGAAAAAGTCCACTGTGAGTCCAGGTGAGCCTGCAGTGAAGAGAGAGTTTATTACAGTGGAAAAGTAAATAGAAACAATTAAGTGTTCGGAGAAAGGCCAGGCTCCATCATTCACTGGGAAAGCATTAGGCTTCAGTCACTCCACTCTCAGAACTATTATAATGGTTCCTTATAAAGGATAAACAGGGAAAAATGAAACATGTGAAAGGCAGTGCTCCAATGAAAGCATCAATTATTACTAAGCAGCATAGTGGATTAATTATTCAAATGGAAAGGTCATTATTGATTTGGTTAGAAAATGAAAATAAGCGTAATGTCCCTATTAGCCTCGCATTGATGCAACCTTAGTTGAGTGTTAATTTGTAATATTCTCTTCTGAAATTTCTCTTACCTCCTATCTAAACTTTTTACATGAGTTTGTTTTTATGCTCTGTTTGTTTGAATTAAAAGAAAAAGCACAATATTTTCTGCAACTTATTATTACAGTACAGGGGTTTTATTATTATTACAGTATTATACTGTATAATTACTATCACATATGAGCCATTGTAGTATTGTTGTCATTATTATTACCACATATGTGCTGTTCATCAGATATTCGAGTTACATACAAATCCGACCTAATGATATTCTTGGGTATGTATGTATCTCGTCCATAAACCAGAGACCATCTGTATATTAAATAAGATTCTTATAAAGAGTTAATACTATCTGTAAAATACAAAATAACATGATAAAATAGCTTAAAACTGACATAAACTCAAGTTTCTTTCTTATACAATCACCACTAGAAATGTATCTTTTTTCTACTTGTTTTTAAAAAATGGGAATGATGAGTGAATGTAGGTTTCAGAAGAATAGGCTATTTGACAAAGTTTTTTAAATTGAAATGGAATAATCAAATGCACAGATATTTTACAACTACTAAGAAGTAGTCAGTAGTTTTGATTCCTAGATTATATGTAAAAATGAGGACAAGTATTTAATAACACTTTTACAAAACATTCTTTTTTCTCTCAATATCTGTGTATCATATGATGAAAAGAAATAAAAGAATAACTACATAATTTGGAGACTTGTTTTTCTTCTCAAATTATTTGTTGAAGAAAATCTCTTAAAATATGAGGATAGCTCTAAATCAATAATTTAGTAATTTTGCATTGTGAACATATTCTGAGCATAAATAATTTTAAAGGAATTTTAAAGACAAATAGAAAAATGTGTACATGTGTAGAAATGGATCCCTAAAAGATAAGTAAATCATCAAGATTTATAAATTTTAGTGATCAGTTCTATAGATTGCTCTAATATTTTCCCAACTCCATCACTATTCTACCTCCAAGACACACATTTCTTATCCTCTATTGCCACCTTCTTTAAACTCACTTTAGAGAACAAAGATTAGATGCTGAAACTGGATATGGCATTTATCAACAGAGTAGTTTAAAAGTAAAAAGCTATGTCAAGGCTCCCCTCTGCAGCACTTGGCATTAATCCATTAATATATGAAAATAATCACATAAACTAGGTTGAAAATTCCTTTCCCTGCAAACAACTCCGGTAGCATTCTTGAAACATTTTGTCTAGATAATGTTGCTCTTAAGAATCAATTATCTTAAGAATTAATGCCTACATAATCAATGTGTGTTAATAAACATGATGTATTATTGCTTTTGTCGTAATGTTGATGACCATGAACTCCCAGATTATATTTTAAAAATTCAAGGAACAATACTACATTTATTATTAGGGATTATGGCATGGAAGCATTCCATATGTCAGAGTTTCAAATTATATTGCATCCTACAAAGCAAGTCCTGAAGTTGGTGGAAGATGAAGAGGCCCGCAACATCATGTCAACCATATATTAATAGTAAATATCTAGCACTACTTGGCACGTATTAGGCACTAGCTCTTCCTTTCCAAACATGGTAAACTATAGATATCATTCCAGATTTTTAGCCTCTGACATTGTGTTTCATATTTATTTTTTTCTATAAGTTTTATAAGTTTTTCTTTTTATCATTGGATATTGAAAGAATTTTTTTCCACTTAAATGAAATGATATAGAAACTCAAAATTAATTGACTCAATGCCACTCATGATTATTTGTGAAATGGACATCACAAATAAATGAATATGAACCACCCTGTATAAATTGTCTCTATGGTTCAATTTTAAATGTTTGTTTACTCTAGATATGTTCAGTGAGGTAAAAGAAACAACATAAAAATTTCAGTTTTATTCCCAAGTATATTCAGCAAGTGTGCCATTAAAAAAGATCCAAAAGAATGAGATTAACATAGAAAAACTGATGATTTAATGGTGAAACATTAAATACCGGTGTGCAAGAAATATTGAAAATTAACAAAATAAAAATATTTCTAAGTTATATAATTCAATCAGAAATAAGAAATAATCCAGAAAGTAACCACATATCTTTATATTTCCTCTATAATATATAGATGTTATATATTTTTCCTAATTAAAATATTTAAGCTGAAAATGTGTATTCTAATTTTTCTTTCTCACCAACTTTTCCTTGGCAGACTGCTTGTATAACATAGATTTCTGTCTTTCATAGACTGGAAATTGTGTCATGACCTGATTAAAATTTTATCAATTAAGAAACAATAGCAATAATCATTGCTTTGATGACAAATGTGTTCTTAAAAAGTCCCATGTTCTTGATGATTATATTTAGTGATCTAATTCTTTTTAAGAATCATATCTTTTTTAAATTAACCATTTTCTGTAAAAGAAATGGTTAAGTTAAAAAATTAAGAGAATTTTAAAAATTATGAGAAGCACCATTTTTTCAACTGAGTCATAAATTACATAGGTTTGGAAAACAGGATCAATAAACACACCATTTTTTCATTGTGTCAAAAAATTTTTATTGACTCTTACTATATAATAAAGAATGTTTGAGTCTTTGTAGTAATTTTATATAATCAATATTAATAAAAGATACCTTGGTATAGTCCCTAAAATAAGATATATTTTCTTGATAATCTACTCTTAATCTCTTCACAACAGTAAAGAACTCCTCTTCTGTGTCGCACACTGGATTTGACATTGAATATATGTCTGAAGATGGCATAGGCCTTCCAAGAACATTATTAAAAACAAAAAGCGAACAAGGGAGTAAGATCCAAAATATACTGTGCACCAAGAGAAGAGTTTTGTGAATATAGGACTGGATTGCTTCTGTGTTGAAAAAGGTATATATTATTCTCTTCTAAATGTGTTCATTATGTTTACTGTTTTACAACAACATTTCTAGGATTTATTGGTCCATGAATGTCTTTTTGAATTATAATGCATTGTTAGAAAGCCCATAGGAGCTCTCATGATATAATGCTTCTCTCTAGTAAAATAGGTGGCTGTATGTCATTTCGCAGATGGATTATAATTGCTACAAAAAATTATCACAGTTGGAATTTATTAGTTAAATCTGTGGACCACAATCTATCCTAAATCTATTCTCCACCTGTTCCCTGCAACTCTCAGCCTTGAGAATTGGAATTTTATGAATAACAAACAACTGGCTGTCTTGGTCTTTGTGGTTCTTCATTTTTGATCGATTCTGAGTTTTTATTTCTTCCTGGTTTATTCTTGGTAGGTTGCATGTTTCCAGCAATTTATTTTCTAGGATTTCCAATTTATTAGGATACAATTATTTATAATAATCTCTAATGACATTTTGTATTTTGTGCTCTCAGTTATATCTCCTCTTTTGTTTTGATTTTATTTATTTGGGTCTTTTCTCCTTGTTTCTTGATTACTCTAACTAATGGTTTATTGATTTTGTTTATCATCTTAAAAACCAAATTTTTCTTTCATCAATCCTTTGTATTGTTTTTTCAGTCTCTATTTTATTTAGTTTTTTCTAACCCTTATTATTTTTTTCCTTCTAATTTCTACTAATTTGGGGTTTGGTTTATTCTTGCTTTTCCAGTTTCTTGAGGGACATGATTAGATTTTTTATTTGAAATTTATGTTGGCATTTATTGCTATAAATTTCACTCTTAGCATTTCTTTTCTGTATCATGTAGATTTTAGAAAGTGTGTGGAAATGGTTAAGAGCCCAGAGTTCCTATTGAAGTTCACTGCCTGTGGCCTTTATTTGGTTTGAAACTTAATGCCTCATTGATAACATGCCCTGTCACTTTCTAAAGTGACAAGTCAGTATTGTTGCATACTTTATACTCAGTTATCTATTAAAAATAATCCTTAAGTACTGGAATTTTATGACTCATTTCAACTAATGCTAAATAGAATCCAGGCTGGATAAAAGAATTTCTTTTTATTCCATAGTTTGTAAATTTTATTTCTTCAAGTTTATTGTCACTTTATAGTGTTTAACTTTCTGAAAAGGAGCATTCTTTCTACCGTGCGCCTTTTAAGATCACAAACATGCAAATGTGGGTGGAAACTTGGCAGGGTTTTTATGTGTTTTGTTAATCTAAGTTTGAGAAGATTTTTAGATCAAGAAGAAGTATAATTACATCCTTCTGCTTAAAATCTTAACCACGGGCTAATATCTGTGGGAGGTACTATCAAAAGCAAGTATCCTGACCACTGTCCTAAGAGGCTTGGATTAACTAGTGTCTCCTATTATTAATTGTAGAGGAATCTAATGCCTTTCCCAAAATATTCTCAAGGACTCATTTCTCTTGCTCTCTTATAGATCTTCTTTTTCTGCCTTAATGAACTTAAATGTCACCCCCTGTTTCTCTATTTACCTCTTTTCTACACCAATCTAGATAGGAAATTTATTCTTTCCTTTGGTTTCTGTTAAAAAACAAATTATGCAATTGATTCATGTAACAACAACAACAAAAACATTGTACCCCTTAAACTAACTTAAATAAAAAAGGAAGGGAAAAAAAACGAACAAAGTTTACTACTACTAATTTATAGGATTGTGCTCAAAGATTGCAGAGCTAAAAGAAATTTGATAGACAGAGGTAAATTCTTTGAGAAAGAATTTTGAACATATTTTCTGAAAAGATTTTGACTACTTTACCATGTTGTTTGGCCATCTCTCTCTCTACCAGCACACTCTATTGTCCTTTGATCACACTATATACCTTAGGTTTCTTCATGAAAACTCTTGTCCTCTTATTTTATTATTCAGAGAAATTTCTCTTTCCACTTTTCAATTGCCTCTGCCTATATTTACATATTCAGCTACAATTAACAGCTCAGAAAATCTGGCAGATATTTTAGAAATTCAATCTTTTCCTTTCAACCTGTTCTTTCACACAATAAGTAAAGAGGAGCCCTAGGAACATTTATATCACTCCTCCGGAAAACAGAGAATACATTTTAAATATGTATATTTATTTCTGTTACTCAGAAAGTGGGAATTGAGGTTCTGGTTATTATTTGAAGAGTTTTGCACCTTCATCTTATTTTTTTCTAATGATAAGGCCCCCTCACATATGGAACATGTTCAGTGTGTAATATGAAAAGTATTTTTAAAATATTTATGTTATGATGATCTTGAAGTTTTTAAAGAATTTGGATTCCTTAGTTGTTTTATTTCTCTTGTTTTTGTATGGTTTTACTTATAATTTCAATATGTTTAGATTTTGTGGATACAACTAAAAGAGTAAAGCCAATTAGATAACTGTTTATTATATTTGATACATATGTAAAATATTTCTGTATGAATTGAGACATTGTCCTGGTTACTGCCAGAGTCTTTTCAACAGCAGGAGTTCAGCAACCATTCTTTTTTACTACAATGTGTTAATGTACATTCTTCATTGAGTAAAACATTAAAAGTGGTACAGAAAAATAATAGAAAATATATCCTTTTCCAAACAAAATTCACATTAAAAGAATTTTGTAAATCCTCTGCGAACTGACAAATTTCTACTAATCTCAAACTCCTAATATTTCCAGTCATTATTCTTTCTGTAGCTGGAAAATGTTGAGATTAACCTGAGAATTTTATCCAGTTGAATGTCATGATTTTTATCACAATTTCTTTATGTGGTATTGTATCAGTCAGTGTGAACTTAAATAGCATTTTGACTAAGACGAGTTTAAAATTTAAGTGCTATAAGGACAATAGTCTGGCTTTCTGACATAGCACCAAAGAAAATCTATCAGCCCTCTGACTGACCTGCATGCTTTTCAGTGTGTCCCTCTGAGAAATTCTTCATAAATAAAGTCCTACTGAAACCTCCTCTCAAACATAATCTCTCAATACAGATATAGCCACCTTTCTTGATCCAAATTTTACTCTACTTGGGTATGAAATTAAGCCACAATAAAGGTGAAAATTACTGTGAACCTAAAATTACTCTAAAAAGATAAAGTCTATTAAAAAAATTTACCTTACGGTATGTTAGATTTGGTTATTTTTATTAAAAAGTTTTGTCATTCAATTTTAAACTAATGACTAAAGAAATTAAATTAGTTAAATTGAAAGAAAAAATACAACTCAGGTTAAATAACTTTAAGTAGTGATTTTAAAATGTAAATTTTATTAATTGTGGTTGTAGCTGTAATTAAAAAATCCTTCATAATATCTCAGGTGTTGTAATTATTGTAACTTATATATGTGTTAAATATAAACACATATATATATAAACTACTTACCCTCATTGTCAGAAAGTTATTTTAATTATAGAGGTTGATGATTGTGGATTATCAGTTAGCATTTCCATCTTTTCCCTCCATAATAACTCTAAATTCTTTATCCTTCTCCTGGCTGTGTTCCAAGCTGAGTAATCTTGTTCACCTAAATTTTTAATGTAGTTTCAATTGGATATTGCATGCTTCTGTATTTTCTGTCATGTACATTTATGTAGTGTTGAGCATTTTTTATTTCTGAGTGTGCTGCAGTAATCCCTTTGTTTGGTTTGTCTTTCAGAACATGCTTGAAAAATATTACCCAGCTTGTTGGAATCTTCAAGATGAGAGGTTATGAAACCATGAATGTCAATGTCAGAAGCCATTATCAAGCAACTTAAGAGGATTATGTTTATTGTTGATAGATTTAGTTTTTATTGAACCATACAGGAATCCCCGCTTATATAAACACACATGCTTCATCACCAGTTTGTCAATAAGCAAACACTTTTGTTGTCATCGGAATATACTGAATTTTCACTTTTGCTTATTTTTTTTTTTTTTGAGACAGAGTCTCACTTCGTTGCCCTGGCTAGAGTGAGTGCCGTGGCGTCAGCCTAGCTCACAGCAACCTCAGACTCCTGGGCTCAAGCAATCCTTCTGCCTCAGCCTCCTGAGTAGCTGGGACTACAGGCATGTGCCACCATGCCCAGCTAATTTTTTCTATATATTTTTAGCTGTCCAATTAATTTCTTTCTATTTTTGGTAGAGATGGGGTCTCACTCTTGCTCAGGCTGGTTTCAAACTCCTGAGCTCAAACAATCCGCCCGCCTCAGCCTCCCAGAGTGCTAGGATTACAGGCGACATTTTTGCTTATTTTTTAATGGTCAGGTTAATAATAATTTGTCTGCCTATGTGGCTTTACTATTTCCAAATAAATGATAAGGGTGTTAATTCAACAAATCTGCTTAGATGATTTTAGTTCTGACTTCAGTCAATATGAAGTAATTTAAGTAGACAAGGAAACTATTCTCAAAGGAAGGGTTTTCTATATGCCACTCGAGTTTGATTACTAGAGGGTGTTGGTGGTACTTTGACAGGCTAAAATAGAGCTTCCCTGCCCCTTTTTTTCCTGGTCAGGACTCTTCTATCAGAGGAGCAAAATAAATCATCCCCACTGGGATAGAAAACAATATACAGATTTGCCTGGACGTAATTACTAGATGCTCAGAGAAATTAAGGTATCATAATTAAATCCAGATCTCTTAGAAAGATAGGAAGCAAAGTGAAATATAGTGTTTTTTTGGTAAATACACATAAAAATTATGTATTTGCTATAAATAAACAGTGTAGACTGGACTACTTTCCTTGAAACACCTACAAGTCTGTGACTAACTGACAAACATCTACTTTGGATTGTTGGGCAAACTTTTTTAAAGGCAATGGATCAGAAATAATTTGCTTTGTAGATGAACATTAATGTTAAATTATTTTTAATTTTTCCTAAGTTTGTTCTCACTAATTTATAAAGAGCTCTTTAAAAATCTAGAAAAATGTCCAAATTCCTGATAGGGGAAAAAAAAAAAAAAGAGCAAGACATATGACAGCTCACAAAAAAATGGTTATATAAAAAGCTCATAAACCTATGGAAAAATACTTAATTCCACTCATAATAAGAAAATGAAATTTATCCTACACTGGGTTGGTCCAGAAAAAATATTTACACTTATGGTCAATTGATTTCAGCAAGAGTGCCAAGCTAATTCTATGGAAAAACAATGGTCTTTTTAACTAATGATGCTGGGACAAGTGGATATCCATATGCAAAAGAATGAATACACCAACTATATATATTAATTCAAAATAAATGATAAATTTAAATGCAAGAAGTAAAACAGATAAACTCTTACAACAAAACATAGGCGTATATCTTCATGACCTTAGATTAGGCAATGGTTTTTGAAATACAACACCAAAAGCACAAGCCACAAAAACCAAAGTAGACAAATTGAACTTTTTTAAAATTAATAAAAAATATATTTTGTGCTTTAAATGACACCATCAAGAAAGTGAAATGGCAACAAATAGAATGGGAGAAAATAGTTACAAATCATATGTCTGATAACTGTCCTGTATAGAGAATACATAAAGAAGTTTTACAGTTCAACAATAAAAGACAAATAACTTTATTTTTATATGGGGAAAGGATGTGAATAGACGTTTCTACAAAGAAGATGTATGAAAAAGCAGTAAGAACATGAAAAAATGTTCAACATCATTAATAAATAGAAAAAAAGCAATTAAAAGCCACAAGATAGCACTTAATACCCACTAAAATGGCTAAAATTAAAGAAGACATAAAATAACAAGTGTTAACAAGTATGTGGAGAATGGAATCCTTATGAATTGCTGATGGGATTTAAAATGGTACAGCCACTTTGGAAAGGAGTTTGGCCGTTCTTCAAAAGGTTAAACAGTTACCATATGGCCCTGCAATACCATTTCAAAGTGCATATGAAAACACAGCCACATAAAAACCTGTACACAAATGTTCATAGCAACATTTTGCATAACAGCCAAAAAGTAAAAACAAACTAAATGTCCATCCAACAATTAATGGATAAAGAAAATATTTACAGAGTATGATTAAGCAATAAAAAGGACTTAAATACTGAAAAATGCCCCAACATGGATGAACCTCGAAACGTTATACTAAATGAAAGATGCCATACAGCGTATTTTATCATTCCATTTATATGAAATATCCACAATAGGCAAGTTCCATTTTATCTGTCCATAGAGACAGAAAGTAAATTGATAATGGTCAGTGGGTAGGATTAGGGGGAATGGGGAATCACTGCTAATGGGTATGAGATTTCTTTGTGGGATGATGAAAATATTCTAAAATTAGATAGTAGTGATGGTTGCACAACTATATGAATATATTAAAAACTATTGAATTGTATACTTTGGGCAAATTTTATAATATGTGCATTATATCTCAATAAAGCTGGCACAATAAAAGAAAACTACACTGGTTCACCATCCCTCATCTTTAATATTGGCAAAAATGCGTGCAAGAAAACATCCTCTGTTGGTGAGGCTATTAAAAATCATTCCCTCTCAGATACTGCCACTTAGAGTTCAAAAAAGTACCGTCTTCCAGAAGGAATTGGACAAAAGCTAATGAAGCTATTCAATTCTAGGAATTTGTTTGAAGAATCACAGCAACGTATTTGGAGAAATAACATATTTGCTGGTCATTTCTGGTGACATTATCTGTAATAGCAAACCCTTAGAAACTGTCTAAATACTCATCTATTGGTGGCTTGAATAAATATGAATTTTACACATATATATAAATAAATAAAAATAAAAGTACGATTAAAAGGATGTATATTCAAAGCATAAAAGTTAAGGTCTTTGTGAATTATATGCAGTAATTTCTAGGATGTATTATAGATTTGGTTAAGTACAAAAGCAACATGTAAGATTATGTATTTTTGTGAACTTAGTTCAAATCCTGGCTCTATCATATAGTTCTAATACAGCCTTTGATAAGTTTCTGGTTTTCTCTTCCATAAATTAAAGTGGTTGAAATACAAAATAACTTAAAAAGTACCTGTGCTCTAAAACTTTATCTAATTTTCAAGAGTTTTTTGGCTACTGTAGATGGAGCATGAAACAAAGAAAAAGTAAAGACAAGATTTTCTCAAAATTCCTAGGAGAGTACAGCAATTATAAGAAAAATCAATTTACTTTAATGATACCCAAAATCATTCTTTGTGCATATCAAACAAATAAATGTAAGCAATTGCTTTTCTACTGTTGAAAACTAAGAACATGTATGTCATAAAAACTACAGTTTCATTTCCCCCTCCCCCCAAATTATTTAAGAACAACTAGCATGATCAGATGTCTGTAGATTTAAGTGAAGTTTCACATCAGTAATACATTCCAAAAGTCTTTTATTTTTCCTTTATAAGATAACATAAAGCCTGTGAAATGCAGGAGAGAAAAATCACCCTGTTTGGAAAGAATTCTTTGGTGATTAGAGCTGTTACTCAAACTTCGCTTTAGTTTAAAAGAAGCTTAAGAACTATCAAGAGTAAGACACATTTTACAACTTCAAAGGATGGTTTGCAAGCCTGAATATCAAGTAGAAAGCACAACTGGAAAGGGATGACCTTGGAAGAATAAAGCGGTACCTGATTTACCTGTCAAAGTGGGTCAAGCCAAGAACTGAAACAAGACATTCCTTTCAAGGAAGATTTTATTTCCAAATAATTCCTACCACACACCAAAATATATTTTGCTACACTTGCTGTAAAATAATGTGTCAAAGTAGAGAAATAGAAAATATGAATGATAATTTTAGCAACAAATACACATCTATTCAATATTTCAATTTTAAAATATAACTGTGTGCAAACTATTTTTAAAAATCTATTATTATTTACAGCAGACTATTTTCTAAGAATTTTAAAATAATCATATCATTCAAATATTACAAATCACTTAGATAGGAAATAGTATTCTTATTTTATAGATGAGGAAATCGAGTTTCAGTAAAATTAAGTAATTTCTAAAGGTCAAAAGAGTAGTAAATGGCACAAGTCAGATTCAAACAGAGTTCTTCATTACTTCAAAACACAAGTACTTAAATAAGATGTATTATGTTGACCACATGCCTAGCACAATACGTAAGAGTATACCAGAAAGGAATAGCTATTTTATAAAGAAAATTGTGAGCAGAATAGTGTTTTCTCTTCAAGAAGAAAATTTGTATTTTAATAATAAAATATGGGTCACTCTCCCTAGTTGTTTCCAATGAATGAAACACTTGGATCTTAAACCGTATTTTCAAAGGAAATGTCAGAGTAAATTAAACTGAAACTTTTGGATTTTAAAGGGCCTGATCAATATCAACATTTTTCTCTGTGGAATTGCAGTCCTGATTGATTGACAGACACATGAATCAATCATAGCAAAACAAAATGTAACCATAAAAATATAGTCATGCATTGCTTAACAAGGATATGATCTGAGAAATGCATTCTTAGGCGATTTTGTGGTTGAGCAAATCTCAGAGTGTAGAGTGCGCTCACACAAACCTAGATGGTATAGCCTAACACACAGCTAGGCTATGTGTTATAGGCTATTGCCCCTAGGCTAAAAACTTGTACAGCACGTTAGTACTGAATACTATAGACAATTGTAACACAGTGGTAAGTATTTGCATATCTAAACAAAGAAAAGGTACAATAAAATATGATATTATAATCTATGGGACTACTGTCCTATATGTGGTCTATCATTTACCAAAAGGTGGTTATGGGGCACAGGAATGCATTTGAAGAATGGTTTAGGAGGGGCTAATTCATATGTGTTGTCTGTTACTCCTTCCCTGGGACAATTTGGAAGATCTTATCCACCGGAAAGTTGGAAATTGCAGTTTCTTTCCAATAGTCCAAGGTTAAGAAGGGAGACGGAGGGATGACTGAATATACAAATGTATGTCTTTTAAATAGATGAGATCTAAAAAAGAAACATGGGCCTAAGCATGTGATCTACCTACAGGGCATCTCATTCCTCCATTTTCTGGGAAAATAACTAAGAGTGGGCACAAGCCAGTATTTATATGAGGTACATCCTTGCACAGGTGACTAAGAGAATGTTATGAGATGAATTGTTATCCTCCAAAATGTTATGTTGATGTCCTAATCCTCAGTACTTCAGAATGTAACCTTACTTGGAAATAGGGTTTTTAAAGAAGTAATCAAGTTAAAATGAGGCCACTAGACTGAGTCTAATCCAATGACTGGTATCCTTACAAAGGGGAAATATGGACTCAGAGGTAGACATACGGAGAATGAAGACTGTGTAAAGAGACAGGGAGAAGGTCATATGAAGATTGGAGTTTTGTTGCCACAAGCCAAGGAATAACTTGGAGCTCCCAGAAGCTAGAAGAGCAAGAAAGGAGCCTTCCTAAGCACCTTCAGAGGTTGCATGGCCCAGCCAACTCTTGGTTTCAGATTCCTAGCCTACAGGACTGCGAGACAATAAATGCCTTTTTTACAACAACCCTAGAAATGAATAAAGAGAACAAGAGTAAATTCCCCCTACAAAGGTGGAAAATCACACGTTTCTATTTATAAACAAAAGAGAAACTAAGCTATTCAATATGAAAACAGTAAGGATTTTTGGAAGCACTGCAATCAAGAACAGGAATATTTAAAAAAATGTTTAGGTTGCTTTGATTCTTCTTTTTGCTACCATGCTTTCATAAAATCTTAGAACTTTTTTTTTCCAGAATTAGAAAAAATATTTCATTAAGGAAAATTGCAAACATTTATGGACATGAGAAGTATAATAAGCTCCAATGAAGCATCACTCAGCTTCAACAAGCTGTTTTTTTTTTTTTTTTTGGTTGTTCTATTTTTTTATTGTGTATGTTCTTCAGAAAGAAAGAAAAAAAAGAAAGAAAGAAAAGAAGGAAGGAAGGGAGGGAGAGAGGGGGAGAGAGAAAGAAAAGAAAGAAAGAAAGAAAAAAAGAAAGAAAGAAAGAAAGAAAGAGAGAGAAAGAAAGAGAGAAAGAAAGAGAGAAAGAAAGAAAGAGAGAAAGAAAGAAAGAGAGAAAGAAAGAAAGAAAGAAAGAAAGAAAGAAAGAAAGAAAGAAAGAAAGAAAGAAAGAAAGGGAAGGAAGGAAGATCGATTCTTGATGGTATCACCTGCTCTCTTCCCTGCCCCTGAGTTAACCACTACATTACATGTTTAGCCTTGGAAATGCCGGGAGTCAGCCCTACCAGAATGACAGACTAACTCATTGTATGCTTGGAATATTTCAGGTAGAGAGTTGAATTAGACTGTTTAAGTCTATGTGTATTTTCCAAAGAGATGCTATGCAGATCAATAAAATTGTCTTCTGTTTATATCTCATCAAATAAATATGAACAGATGACCAAATTTGCTCACCTCGACTGCCATCTGTTTAAAAGAGACTGTAAGGAGCCATTGACTATAAGATGAATTTCCTAATCTCAAAGAGGTTAAAATGTGTGATAAAATGTGTCAAGAGACAATAGGTGAAAGATTTGTCGTGTATGCTGACTTTTCTAAGAATGCAAATACTGTGGAAACCACAATAAAATTACCCTTTACCTTGTTAAAAAAAAAAAAAAGAAACAAAACTCAGAAATGGAAGAAATAGGAGGGAGTGTGGGGATTTTAGTGGCCACAATCCACCATTTTTCTCTAGTATCTCACATTCCAAAGAACCCTTCTGTTACCCCATGTGCCTTTATAGTTACTGGACTATTGCTTTAGCCCTCTTCATTGTTAAACTAAGCAAAATATTCGTCAGTGCAGGTTGTCCCCACTTACAAACCTCCAATAACTGTACAATTGAATTCAGTCTGGCCTGGGGCATCATTACTCCATTGAAACTATTTGTAAAAAAGACCAATTATTTCAATATTTTCAAGTAATTACTTCTAACTTTGGTCAATAAGATAAGGTGAGGTCTAGCATCAATTAAATTTTCAGCCTCATTTCATTCCATTTTTTTTCTTACCCCTTCAACTCAAATGTACTGAAATCCTTCTGTTTGTTTTTTCTAACACACCAAAATCTTTTCTGCCTCAAGACCTTACACATTTGGCTCACTCTCCCTAACGTGGATGTTACATGGCAGTTCCTCTTCAAACTTTGGAGTTATCCTATATTTCAATTACCTCAGTAAATTTTGTCTAAAAATGTGTAAAAATTTGAGCCTCTTTTTTTTTTCAATCTATCATTGTTCTTTAATCATTCCTTCAGTGTTTTCAAGACAACCTAAAGTTATATTCTTATGTGTGCTCCTGATTGTATTTCCTGACTCCTATTATATTGTAAACCACAAAAGTTGAGAGCGTATATCTAGTTTTTTCAACAACACAATCCTAATACTTATCCCATTAAATGGTGCATGGTACAGTAATAAGTATTTATTAAATAAATGGATGTCCTTTTATTCTAGCTGCCACTAATATGTGTCAGCTCCATCCACTCTCATTTCTGTCTTGCTAAATTACACACTTTGAATTTACAGGGGAGAGAATCCCAGCTCGAGTCAGATACATCCGCCATGGTGAAAGGGACATTCCACATAGAAGGGATATGGCCCTTCTTTATACGTTAGCTTCTTCTAGAGAAGAGAGAGATGTCCGTGGCTTCAATGTGCCCACAAAGACTATTCAATAAGGCCAAATAGAATTTTAGAATTTTCTATGAGAGAAGATTAAACATAGGCAATCTGCTATTTAAATAAGTATCTGTTAGAACAATGTATCTAAATATTAAGAGGTTATATGATTCATAGAGATAGAATTGCTATTACATAGTGTATATTTCGATTAGAAGTATAAATGAACTTTCTTCATTTTCTAAAACTTGTTTTTCTGTATTCTTGGTACCGGTGCAGGTGGGATTCATGGTCAAGAGGGAGAGCACATTTAATTTTACTAACAGAAAGCTATAACAAACAGGAGGTGGATATGAGAGCAAGTACGCAAATGATCAGCACACTGCTTAACAGGAAGCAGAACAAAAGCCCTTTCTGTTATGTTAGTGCTGATAACTAATGGGGTATGGGATTTCTCTCTTTTTCCAGACCCGCCTCCACTCCCTCTGGCAACCCACGCACAAACTCAGGTCTAGGTCTATGAACGTACAGGTGCCACATTTTTCGGGGAATCACACAATCTCTGTCACCATTTTTCTACCTTCAAACTCTTTCTCCATTTCCCAGATAAAAGGAGTGTTCTGACCTTCTCTAAGCTGGTGGATGTTACATTATACATCATATCTTGGGGTATAAATGATATCGATGATAGAGATAGAGGAAGAGGCATAGATAGGGGTATAGAAATAATATAAGTATAGACATGAATATAATATAATTATAAATATACTCAGAAAATCCCTTAATTTCTCTTTAACAAAACTTGATCTAAATTACTGGCTCAGAAATGATTTTGCTTCAAATTTCTGATTTTTGAAATAAAAAACTTAATACCCATTGCTTTTCTCTCTTCATTCTAATTCTCCTTGAGGCAGAGGGTATTTTCAATTGAATATGGATAACATAAAATTATGCAAAACCTATATTAATATATATATATTTTACTTTTCTAGTAAATATATATTATGTCATTTAAAATACATTTTGAAATTAAAGATGTTGTATTTTATCTTTTAATAGCTTATTCTTTTTTCCTTTAAAATAGCTTTTAAAATTAGTTTGCTGCAACATAAAGGAAAAACATAGAGATCAATTATTCATCTTTTTTCATAACAATGAATATGTGCAACTATCAGACTATAATTTGGCTGTTCATATAAATCCATTTTCACTGTAACTTCTATATCCTAAGGGTATACTACCTACACATTTTGTTTTTAAAGTGCATTCTGGTTAAATTTATTTTTGCAAATGCTTTCCCATACTCAGACTAGAGATATAAAAAATTCCTCTTTAATATCTTTGCCCACCTTATACCTTTATTCCTCTGATTTCCTACATCCATAAAACCTATCCAGCAAGATTCTCAACCTTAACTGTCAGTTACGCTAGTAACCACTCATGGATTCTTCTGGATAGAAGTTCCTTCTTCCTTCCTCGAATTCTTTACTATGCTTTATATTATTTATGTGATAAATCCACACGGCTTTGTGATAAATTTAAATGCTGTTTCCATCATTTTAGGAGCAACATCTAAATGGAGCAAGCAACTTCATGTTTTCCACAAAGAGTACAAATTGAATATAATTATATTATAGAATTATGTGTTTATTAAGATACATACTTGAAAGTCATGATGTTTTTCCATTACATATTAGTAGGAATAATATTGATTATTTCAAATAATATTTTATATTTATATTTAACTGCAAATTATTATTTCTAACCCTACATCAACAAAAAACAAAATCAAATAGGTTTCGGAAATTCAATTCTCAATTTTCAAATTTCTAAAAAAGATCTGAGGTGAAAGAAATAATTGAGGTAATTGAGTTTTCGATAGATAATTAAATGTTAATCAAAGGCATTTAGTTTTTAGCAATCATTCTTAGAATATATTTATTAAATGAAGTGCTAACTTACATTTGTAAGTTAAAATTATTAACAAATAATTTGGGCTGCTTTAACACAAAGCATCTTAAAATGCATTTAGACTTGATCTCTTCAAATAGGAACAAATATAAGAATACATATGCTGCATGACTTCTGGTTGTTAGAAATAGCATTTATTTAAGGGGAACGAAATAGAAAAAGTCCAAAAATCTATATTGAATTAACACTGTGTTGAAAACCTTATCTAAAAAAACTTAGCAAAGGGAATAAAAGTGGTAGGTCAAATTCATAAACAAAAGGCACTTCCAGACCTAGAAGCTATAGTTCCTTTTAAGATCAGTAAAGCAAGAATTTAACCTTGCCACCATTGCAGTTTAAGTTATATAATTACATTCTTCAGAGCTGACATTTTCACCTTGGTAGGTATAATAAGGCCATGCAGATGTACGCTAAAACCAGTAATTTCAGCATCCTGCTTCTTCTCACGTCAATGGTAATAAGATACGGCAGTGAAGCATGCATGAACCTCCATTTAATTGTCAGCACAGTCTTTCATTTAAACAACAAAATAGTTAGCAGTAAGCTTATAAATGTGGAAAGCATGCAAAACAGAAACAGTAAGCCTGTTAACTTTAAAATCACCTCACGCAGAAAAGGTCAAGCATTTAAAATGTATTTCTACTACCCTTTAAAGAAGTCAAAACTAATAAAAAAAAAAATGACTGGAAAAGATAACTGGATCTTTCTTTGTAGAGAATGAAAACAGTTTGCTAAAACATCTTCAAATGTACATATCTTTAAATGTTGACTATATAGTAGATAAATGTGAGAAATTATTTAAACTTCAAAACAACTTGTAGTCAGTACTACCTTATGCAGGCTTTCTCTTAACCTGGTAAATTTCATTTTTAGGTGTAACTTAATAGGAAAACAAGTCTTGAAATATCAGCCATTGTTAACATTAAGGCTATAATTACTGTTCTCATTTTTTTAAATTTTTGAATGCATAATATATTTATATTTTTCAAATTCAGAAATATATAAAACTATGAAAAGGTATTAATTTAGAAGTCCTGTGCCATTTTCCATCCCCCCTCCACTTTCCAAACCTATAGGTAATGTCTTTTTATTATTTTCTCATTTATTCTTTCAGAAAACACAATAAGAAATTTATTCTTAAAATATTACTTAAATAGTTTTAACTGACCTATGAACATTTGTGAAATAGTAAAGAACACTGCACAGCAACATGAGTAATATGTTTAAGTTGTCACTTAAAGGTAAATCAAAGCATTAGAATTAGAGAATAATCTAGTATTACTGGCTTCACATAATAGATCAGGTTTTAACCATTTTTAATTTTTATTTTTCTGGCTTCTCTTCATTTTCTTGATCTCTGAATAATGGAAAGCCCAGGACTCAGTCCAGGGACCACTTGTCTGTCTTTCTATCCTGCTCTCTATGTGGTCTCATCTAAATGCTGATAACTCATATCTCTGTACTGACAGACTAGTTCTCCTTTATAAAAACTCTAGATCAGAATATCTAACAGCCTACTTGACACCTTCAAACTTCAGACTTATTATACACAAATCATGCTGATGTTCTTCCCCAAATCAACGCCACCTCCAGCCTTGCACGTTTCAGTTTGAACCAGCTCAGTCCTTCTTGGTACTCAGGTTCCCAAACCTTGGTGGGGTTCCCAAACCTCAACTTCTCTCTTTCTCTTCCACACCAAACCCCGTCCTGTTTAGCGTGGGCCCTGTTACTCCTCTGACCTCATCTCCTCCTAAACTCTCCATCACTCAGACATTCACTCTGCTCCAGCCACACTGGCTCCCGGGTTGTTCCTACGCTTCAGGCACATCTTCATCTCGAGGTATTGACAACTGAAAACCCCTCTGCTTATAATACTCTTTTCTTAGGTATCTACGTGGCAGGATACTTCGCTTTGCACATTTATTTCTTTAAATTCTATAGGCTCTTCCTTACACAAATAAACTGGAATTTGACCCTCTGTCATTATCCTGGCCGAGGCCACATTTTCATCACTCTCTTTTGCTATTGTGAATCGTTAGTATCACACTCTTTCTGCTCCTGATTGCCTTTCAAGTATTTTCAACATAGCTATTTGAGGGATGCTGGTAAAATATAAATCAGATTGTATCAGAATAAAAGTCAAAGTTCTTTCTGTGAATTACAAGGCCCTGTATAATCTGGTTCCTATTACTCTTTTGAGGTCACCTGCAGTACAACCCACCCACGGCTCTGCCCGCTCTGTCAGTCTCCTTGCTGTTTCTCCAGGTAAAGAGCATTTGTGCATGCTGTGTATTCTTGTCTGAAATTTCTCTTTTTGGTTCCTTTGGGTTTTCACATATTTTAAATTAATATATTTTATTATATATTTAAAATAATATTTAACATTAATAACTATTAAAGTAACATATAATATATATATAAATTTGAGAATATTAAAACCTGAAGGAACTGAAAAAAAATTTTGTGATAAATACATAATTACAATAAACACTATAATAAATAATAAAAAATACATTTATATTTATATATAAACTTTTTATCTTCAAAATTAGAATGGATTCTCATTATGCCATAATTCTGTCATTCCCTCATTACCAAACCTTAAATGCCTAGAACAGTCTGACTGTTAACAGACATTCAACAAATATTTATTGAATCAAGGATTTCACATAGGAATGTGTATTTATATGTATATGGAGATGAAACATGTATTTTATAATTAGCTTATAATCTGTAAAATTAACAAGATATTTGGCTTTCTTATAAATTCCTGTGAAAATTATACATTTAAATTTGCTAAACCATTAATGAAAAGGGCAAAAATCTGTTCTGAAAAATCTATATCCTCACATCAGAAAGAAAGGGCAGATTTCTTTTAACATGTAAACTCTCAAAGGTTTATGTTATTCTAGTGGCTGATTTAAAAGGCTTTAGAACTAAGCCATTGTTATTTTGTATACTTAATTAGCTTTACGCATAATACAAAATGGCCAAAAAATTTTAACTGAAAAATATAATTTGTAAAATATTGCAAAAATGCAGAACTAAGAATTTTTTTAATCATTCATAAAAAATAGCCTAAAACAATGACATTTCGTTGTTTATTTTTATGTCTTTGCAGAAATGGTTTATGAAACACTGACAAAAAAAGAATTTTGAAAAGGTCAGTGATGTATTGCAACACTGTTGTTGCATAATTAATAGAACTTTCCTTTTATATCTCGATGGGTTATCTTGGATGCTAGCGGTAATAACAACATGCTGAGATTAGGAAACGGGAAAGTTACTTTCCAATTTGAGACAATATATATCACTTAGATTTGTCAACATAGTAACTGAGTTCATTAGAATTTGACAATCATGTGATGCTACTTAAATCTTACCAGCTACTGAAATAGCAGCGATAATAGCATTAGTTGAATAATTAATGAGGAGATGAAAGTTTGCAAATTTCTGGAACTATGTAGCACAGATATTTATCATGCAGGAGCCTAATCTCCCTCTCCAATTATGTTCCTTTTTAAATCAAGCAATATCAATTTCAGAAAACCATGACATGGGAAATACATATGCACGTTGACAAACCTACAGCAAAGTCGTAATCTGGGCTTTCAGAACAAATTCAATGAAGAGAATGTTTTATATAGCAAATGTTCAATAAAAGAACATTTAAAACTTAGGACATGTGACATAAAAATCAAGATTTGGGACTTCCATTGAGAAAGCAGAAGGTTTGAAAAGCTGACGTTCATTCTCTCATGATGACAATTGGCTAGAACACTATCCGGATTTGGAGCTTTGCTGCTCCGGCCCCAACAATCCTTACCCCTCTCCACTAATCTTGCTGACACTGGAGATCACTGTCATGTTACATTTAGTGTCTCACTTGCTTTACTATATCCCTTGAGGTAAAGTAAAAAAAATATATATATATATATATATTTTATTCATACATTTGTTCAAAGATAAATAGATAACCAAATGTGCCAAAGATAAAAACATAAATTGAGTCACAAGTTTAAAAAAAAGTGGCCAGTAAAGAACTTTTGTATATTTGCATAGAAATGTGGACTCTAATAACTTTGCAAACTGTGCAAAAAAATTGTGCAGTATCAATTAAATTCATTTAAACACAGAAATATTAAGCATTACAAGAAACTTGACTAACATTTAGAAAATAAGTGTAACTAAAATTTATTTCACTAAAACAGGTGGGACATTTCAATCAGATTTTCATAAACATGTTCACTTGAAATATAACATTGTGGTAAATTGTATTATCAGGCGAAAGCATGTGCTGCCTTCTTTACCTGGCTTCATCGCAAGTAGGGTTACTCCCTGGTGCTTCTCACTCAGCTAAAAGTGTATGACCAGCTCCAGAGTAAGTTTGGGTCTTATGGAACTTCAACCTTATATAATATAATAGCATTTTTTTAAGTAAAGTAATATGAAATTATGAATACAAAATTATAACCACAACAAATATTTAATTATTATATGAATATAAATAATGACAAATTTTAGACATTTAAAAGCTTAATAATTCTGTAAACATAATAAAATCTGGAAAATAACATAGTATTAATATGGATTATCTGCCTAACATATCTCCATAATATTTTCTTCTACTTTTATTTGCTATGAACTAAGAGTCTCTTTACTGTTTATTTAGAACATTGGATTATTTAGAAATCAGAAGATAAAGTGTGCATTTTAAAAAATGATATAGTCCTGGATTTGTTTTCCAGAACATTTCTGAGTTCTAGAGGCCTTTTTCTTAAAAAAATAGGAAAAAAAATGTAATAATTGATTTTATAATTAAATGATGTGATCGCTACAGTAGTCTCTTCTCTTTACCCCCAGTCACTTTCTAAATTGCGGTACAGGGAGGAAGAATCTAGGGAGAATGTACAGGGGTCTTTCTGAGTTAAGAACACACAGGCTAAAATTTAGAGAGCCTAGAAATCTGGCATTTGTTGTTCACAGTATCATAGTGAACTATACTACATGAAGAAGAGCTCCAAAAGAATATTACTGAACATTAATCTTCACATTCATAATATCGTAATACTCCGATAGACTGAGAAGAAAGCTGTCAGGAAGTGATAAGCTTACAATTTTCCAAAGTTTACACAGAACTGGAAAACATTCACGTTTTGACCATTCAGACTAGAGAGACCTCACTGAGTGACAGAGGTATTCAACAGAGACCCTAGAAGATGTATGCCTTAGAAATTGGACTAAATTAGACTTACCGAAAAGTCTACTTAAGTTATACAATAACTAAACTTGAAACAAGTTTCAAAAGGCTCAAGATTAATTGTAAGTTATTCTACTGCCTGCAAAAATAAACTTTTGGTACTCTTTAAAGAAAGATAAAAATAAAACAAGACATCCAAACATAGCATTTATAATGTCAACACCTAATTAAATATTATTAAACATGCAAAGAAACAAGAAAATGACAGAGTATTTAAAACAGCTATTGTAAATATGCTCAAGGATATAAAGGAAAGTATGAACATAATGATTGGAAAACTGGAAGGCAAACAAAAGAACCAAATAGATATTTAGAGCTAAAAATTATGTTAGAAATAAAATATTTATTGATGGGATTAACATCAGATCAGTAGATCAGTGAACTTTAATATACAGCAAAACAAAATATTCAAAATGAACACAAAGAGGAAAAATACACTAAAAATAGAGTCTCCATGATTTGATAGTTAATGTATAATTTCTAACATAAATGTAATTGGAGCCTTTGAAGGATAAAATATGGAGATATAAAGAACATATATGCACATATTTTTATACATTTAAGCAATGATGGACTAATTGTTCAAAAATTTGATGAAAACATGAGCTTCCTAAAATAACCGATAAATCTCAGATAATATAAGAAGAAAATCAAATCAAGTTACACCCTAATCAAATCACTATAGAGGCAGGTGAAAGAGAACAATTTTAAGTTACAAAGGGAAAAAAAAGAGGCACATTGTATACTAGAAATAAAAGATGAATGTGATCAAAGATTAGTTTTGGAAAGAATGTAAGGCACAAAATAAAATATATGAGGGCTGTCTTGAAAGTATCCAGCCATTGTTAATATAATTTTTCATATTACATGACTGGATACCTTCTGGACAGCATGTGTGTGCATGTGTGTGTGTGTGTGTGTGTGTGTGTGTGTGTGTGTGTGTATCTTTAGAGTATTGGGGAAGAAGGGGACACTTCTTCAATTTAAAATTGTACAGCTAGAAAAAATATTTTTTATGCAATTAAAAAAAATAAAGACCATTTCAAATCAAACACGTAGAGAATTCATTACCAAACAACTTACACTAAGGGCCCCAACTTAAGCATTATAATATGTATCTTTGTAACAAAACATTTGTACCCCCTTAATGTTTTGAAATTTAAAAAAAGAACAAGAAATAGATATTGAGCTGTTTTCAAAATGAAATAAAATGATACTAGGTGAAAACTCAGAACTTCACACTAAAATGAAGAGTAATAGAATTAGTGAATATGGGGGGGGAATATGACCTTTTTTCCTTTTAAATATTTCTCTAAAATATAATTATTTAAAACAAAAATAATAATGATGTATTATCTAAATCACACTCAAGTAAAATTATTAAAACAACAGCACAAAAGACGAAAGGAAGGAACTGAAGAATATTTGTATAAGGTGCTTATGTAGGAAATGGCACAATATTATTGGAAGGTGTATTGTAATAAATCAAAACAAATATTGTAAACCTTAGAACAACCAGTAAAAAAAATAAAAAGAAAGAACATTGCGATATAGGTAATAAGCCAAGAGTGGATAATGTATGGTCTTAAATAAACAACCTAAAGGAGATATGAAGGTAAGAATAAAAAAAAAAAAAAACCAGGAGCAAAATGAAGTGGAACAAAGAGAAAGTAAATGGCAAAATAGTAGACTAAAGCCAACCATATCGACAATCACATTAAATATAAAAGGTTTAAACACAGTTAAATGTCAAAGATTGTCAAGATGAATTTAATAAGAAAGATCAGGGGGGTACCAAGCTATAAACTGTCAACCAGAAGTCTATTTTTGATATAAGTATATAAATATGTTTAAATTAAAAAGATATAAAAATATTAGCTATGCAAATGCTTGTCAAAAGGAATGCTGAAATACCTATATTAATATCATAATAAATAGACAGTAGTAAAAGCAATATCATTATTATTGGCAGTGGTTATGTTCTACAAAGTCACCACAAACACTGAACGGGTGAATACTGAACCATTGCTATTAAGAGTAAATATATACACACACGCATTTTACAAAAATTATAATTTTAAATCCTAAAATTAAATTTATACTGGTAGATTTTATTTTCTTAATTTTGCAAAAGAGGAAGGCAGGTTCAGAAGTATGACGTGTCTAGCCTGGAGCCACTCTAGTGACATCTGCCAGAGTTGGAATTTACACTCCTTCCAACTGGCCTCAGATCCAGAGCTTTGCGCACCACACTGCCCTGTTCCCTAGCATCTCCATCTTCTGACTGTCTCTGTGTGAAAGCTGAAAGAAGGAGGCAGAGAGTCACCTTGTTTAACTTCAAAGCTGGGAACCTAAGTGTTGGGCAACTCGATTCTTCTGTGGCTCTGCACATCTGTGCCAATGACTAAAAAGGTGCCCAAGTGTTGATTTGGCGTTTACAAATATATTTTAGCGAGCACAGAAATTTGCAAATATGGAACTCATATAAATAAAGATTTACTGAATTAATAGGTGCAAAGAGGGGCATATAATAATAAAAAACGTGGCAATTCTTTAAGACGATGTGACAATCTTAAGTGTGTATCCACCTGATAACAAAGATCCAAAGCCCTTGAAACAAAAATATACTGAACTAAAAGTAAAAATAGTCAAATTCAATATTAGGATTGATAGTTTTAACACTCCACTCTCAGTAATTTATTGAATAACAAAATGGAAATGAATAAAGAAATAGAAATCTTGAACAAACCTATCATTTGATTTGACCTAATTTTAATTTGTGGAATCTTATATCCAACAACAATAAAATTCATTTTTCCCTGCTTATCGCAACTACTTCTTTGATGATAATCAGTAGACTTTAGTTTTCCTGGAATTGTAGAGCAGTGGTATCCCAATGGAACAGAAGATAATGTTTACTGGAAGATGATGTTTGTCATTTGTAGACTCAGAAATATCTTCCCTGCAGTCATTATTCGGGACATTGATCTGAACATTAAGTACAGAAATGGATGCATAGAATAAAATAGCCATACAGAACTCTTTTCAGGACAAATAACTTGGAAAGAAAAGTTACTTTCTAAAGTGAAGTATTCATCTATAGAGTTATCTTTTTTGAGAATAATAAAAGAAAGGAAAAACAAAAAGTCTAGGCTTTTTTCCTCTGGTAAATTAACAAAATAAATCCATCTTTCCTATAATAGAGTAGTCTACCTATTTATCTCCGCAGAACACTAACCCAGACATTTTAGATTAAGTAACTGGGAAATAGGAAGGGAAAAGGAATAACCAGGGAGAAAGAAGCAAGAAGAAGTTAGTCTTATCCACATTATTGAGATCTGCTTTGAAAGCTATTCTAATTTTGTTTTATTAAACTTCTGTTAATTTAATATGCTGGTTACAATCCCAGTGGTACCATAGTTATTATTCTTGCATGATGTGAATTTTTTTTTTTTTTTTTTTTTTACAAAGAGCTGGTACCATTTTCCCATAATAAAAATCCTGAAAAGTAGCTGATTACCTGAAATCCCAGCTAGAGACTACATTTATCAGCCTCTCATTCAGCTATGTTCTGGCTAATCTCTGTGAACACATTCTGCAAATGGAACGTGAGAAAAAAAATTGTATGCAATTTCTTTTGTGTCCTCATTAGAAAAGAGCATGCACTCCTCTTCCTCAATATTTTCCCTTTACCTTTGGTCAAAGACCAAACTGACCATGTGAATCTGGCAAACACTTTAGGAAAGGTAGACCTCCAAGTTAAAAGTCTAGACATGTCAAGAATATCCCCGAACCACCATGGAGCCCTTATTCTTATCCATATTGTACAAGAGGGAAAAGAAAATAAAATTTCTATCTGTCATAATTTTTTGTTTGTGATTTTTTGTTATAGTAAATCTTAAATAGCAACAAATGATAAACTGTATTTTTGGCTAGAATCAAAAGTTATTTAAATAAAAAGGTTTAAGTAGTTCAATTTAGGATGAAAAGTGAGGCATTAATTATTATGCCATTGTATTTTGTTTTAAATTACAGTTATTTGGTAGGAACCATAGACTTGTTTTGCAAAATTATTTAAAACAATTTGAGAGTCTGGGCATTTCCTATTGCCTTAACAAGTAAGAGCTAGTGATACATAGTAATAATGTTACCTTCCCATTTTCCAGTGGCATTTTATAATACTTTTGATAACTTGATCTCATTTTCTAAATTGATGTCCATAGGAAAAAAAACAGCTGAAAAAAATAAACTGCTGCTAGCGAAGTGTGATGGTGTTTTATTTGATAATGATCACTCTTAATATGCTCACTATTGCATAGGCTTTTAAAATTTCCTCTAAAAATCCACTGTTGCATTAATAATAATATTTCACTTCAAATAAAAACAGAATCATTTGCAAATTCAAAAGATAAACAAGAAGCATCAGATATTTCAATAATCTCTAAAACTCAAATGTTATCATAATGGCTCAATAACACTTCCATTTGTTACTGCAAAATGATTTTCATTATGCAAGGATAGCATATGCTAAGTAGTTATTCCTGAGCTATGTCCAGCATTTAATTCCTCATGTTGCTCATTTGGACAGTCATGAGATTTCTTAACAAATTTAACTTAAGCTGGAATGTTCATGCTTGTATTTTTTATAAGCATCAATTTCCTTTATCAAAAGAATATTTAAAAGCACAGGGTTTGCATGAGAAGATTTTTCACTAGACTGTATAGAGTCAACGGGTCTGAATCATTTTTATCATTTCAATTATTTGCATTAGCCCACAGCTTTTTGATTTTTTTTAATTACTGTCTTTTTTCAGTTATATAATTAGTTCTCATTTAAAAATTTAAAAATATTAATAGAAAAATGTAAAGATTAAGCTTTAAAGTATCTGCTTTCCTCTACCTCCACTAAGATGTGCTCTGAATTTTGTATAATCTTGCAGAATTTCAATGCTTGTTAATAATTAATTTATAAGTACAAATAGTTTTTTCTATTTCAATTAGTGTGTATAATTATTTTTGCACAATCTGTACTAACTTGAGAATAGGTTTTAGAAATATTTCTATGCTTAAATTGCTTATTATTCATGGATGTTCATATGGATGGATTTTTCACAAGTCTTTGTAACAGATGAATGTATTTTCATCACTTTTGGGATGCTGCAATGAAACTTTTGTACTTACATCTTTGGAGAAAGATACAAGTAGAATAAATTCGTAGAGGTGCAATGGAAGATGAATATTTAAAGTGGTGATAGCTACCAGTCAAAAAACATTGAGAACATCACCTCTTCTTTATAGTGTCTTTATTTGTCCAAGGGATCTTTTCATTTCTCCCATGTCAGGTTCACACCTTTATATTACTCTAGCTTTCTGCAATATTGATTTTTATTGAGATTAAAATGAACCAAGGTTTAAGTAACTTCTAAAAATACATTTTTATGTAAATTTTTACTTTCAAGGTCAGAAAAACAAGTGTTAAACCTCTCATCTTTTTGCCTTTTTAAAATACTTGGGAAAACTTTATGGTGTCTTCTGTTTATTGTTCTACTTGTTGTCTATTTGTATTGTATTGTATTAATGTAGGTTATTTGTACTTTTATAGGAAATCATCCATCTATTTTGAATTTATTGCTATAGTATGCACATAATTTCATGTAACTTTACAATTATTTTAATATCTTCATTATGAATGATTATATTTATTTTCCCTACTTCTGATGTACTTATGTTTTCTCAATATCGTTTTTTGAATTTTAAACTTAATGATTTTTGAAATTATTTGAAAATTTTAAGTCTTTTTAATGAATTAGCTTGCTATTTTTTTTTCTTTAGAATAGTGCTCATTAGTGGAATGCACATTCTCCATATAGTTGCCTGGCTTTTTCCAAATAGCTTTTACTCCAATGCATTTGAATTCTGGAGATATTCTTAACGTATTTACTGACCATCTTTAAAAAAAAAAAAAGGAGAAAATTACAACTCTACACTCCCAAATTCTTTTTTCAATTTAATTCCATAATAGTTTGCTCCTCCTCACTAGAATGTAAAGCACTATGAGGCCAGAGTTTTCTTTTTCATATTCGAAGTTATTTCCCAAGGCCTGGAAGAGTGTCTGGAACATAGTAGGTACCCTAGGAACACATGCTGAATGAATGAACAGTTTCATTCTTGTTAACTATTTCCTGGCTCATTAATTTAAATTTCACCAAAAATGCTTAATTTGTGGTTGTTATTGCTTACTAATGACAGTTCATTTATTCTCATTGTTATTAAAATTATCAAAGGCATTTAAGTATTTTCTTTTTCTCCAGAAACTGACTTGGTACTGTCCCTTACATTAATATTTTCCTATGATATGTTTTCTATTTCATTACTTTCTAGATAATTTGACATTTTAGTTTTGATTTTCTCTTTGGTAATATTTCCTAATTTCCATAGCATATTTTATAATTTTGTTCTGTTCTTTGATAAGATGGTTATTTAAGAAAACATTTCCATTTTTTTCATACAAGTAGTTTTTCTGGCTTTTTTTAAAAAAATTATTGACTTCTACTATAATTGTATCACAACCACAAAATATTATCTGTAAAATTGCTAATAGGGGAATTTATTAACATAATTATTCTCTAGAGGGTGAAAGTTTATGCATATTATATGCCTCTACATTTTTTATCTATTTTTAGTCTATTTTATTAGCAGTCTGGAAGGTATTAGGCTTTTTTTTTTAATTAAAATTAAGTGTTTTAATGGTCTTCAAGGTTTAAAACAATTAAATCCTCTGTTTCTAGCATTTTTGCTTTATACTTTAGGTGCCATTTTGCTTTGTGCGTAGATCCTATGTCTGTTACATCTTCTTCCTTATTTTGATCTTTATTTATTTTAGTTTTTTTAACCGCCACATCATTTTCTGCATGTTTTTATTCAGTGCTTTGTCCATGAAGTCTTTACTGTGTTTTTGTGACTCCAACTTTATTTTTATTTAAATTTTCCAGCATGTATTTCTTAAATACTGTCCCTTTCAATCTTTATTTTCTCTTCTTTCTTCTATAAACATTACAGAGCTTGGTTTGCATTTTCACTGATCTAAGGATGTCAGTCTTTTTAGAGAGGAGTGGATGGGAAGGATGGCTGCCTGCACAATTAGCGAAGTAATGATAAACAAGAATTTGCTACTTTCATTTTAATTTGATTTTTTATACTACTTTTTATTTTTCTGTAGTTACTTTCATTCTTTGCTTGCTTTATTTTTGCTGACTATGCTGAGTATCTTCTCAAAATAGAAACTGTTATTTATTTAAGCTTATATGTTTGAAGAATACCAGAATATTTCCCTTGCCCAGAAGAAAATAGGACATTAATAATCTACTGTATCAAGTAGCCATTATAGCTATTCAAATTATCAACGGTGGTATGGAATAAACTACAGATGCAGGCAAAAGCCTTTGGTGGTCAAGGGCCTGTGACAGCTAGTTCTTATGAGGAAAACAGAAATTATAAAGACAGTAGTGTCAGATTTCCTATTTTGACTGTACCTGTGAATGAACATCAAGAAAAGAGAAATTAAATGAGAAGGATTCTATGACATTTTTAAAGAAATGCCTTGCCTCCTATAGTCCCAGGATCCAATCCAGGGCCTGGTTACAATTGCTGTGAAGTTAAAATATAAACACTTGCAGGTTTTCACATTAAGATGAATGCCTTAGTGATGAAGGAGAATTGGTATGGGGGTATGTGGATTACCATATATTAGAATAAGAAACTTGAACTTCTTTTAACTTTTCTTGCCAGTCAAGGCAGCCCATCCTCCTACTTTATCTGAACAAGTTAGCCTTCCCAAACATAAAAAAGCTTTTCTATTGCTTTGCCAAATGCAGTTCCCTCTCAAGGAAATTTCAGATACTCACAAAAATCCTATCCTACCATTGCCATTATTTCTAGCCTTGTAACAAAATCCCAACATATGGCAGAAGATCCCAACATAAAACAGAAAGGTACGAGGCCAACTCTGGAAGTAGATAGCCTCTATATAAAAAATTTATGGAATTCATCAGTATGTATCAACAGGCGAGCCTGTGTCGCAATAAATCCTAAGAGTATTAGAAAAAGGAGAATAGAATATAACCTTGATTTGTACACATATATTGACATGGGATTCTCTGTTGCACAAGAGAGTGGTAAATAATTGGTTAGGTTGGCTAATTAAAACCTGAACTCAGTAGTGGTCTAGAATCAATGAGATGTCCTGGCTCAAGCTATAGAAAGAACTTCAAAGGCTCAGGAATATAGGAATGTTTGAAGAAGCTTATTACATTCAGTTTGATCAAGCACTCCTAACTATACCCTTTGGGAGGGCAGAGAAAACACACCCTTTATCAAGCCATTAAAAATTTAATTATTGAATGAATGAGTGGACATTTGTATTTGGAAAAGCTATGGAGGAGGTTTACAATTTAGGAAAGATGTTACTGTGGGGATAATAAAACGGGATTCAGTTCCACGATCTCGGTGAGAATAACACACGCCAAAGTGGCAGAAGACTGGTAGTAATCATTAACCGTCAGAGAGAAAGAAGGGACAATAACCTCAGTAAGACGGAATGGTAAGCAAAGTGGATTGACCTGTAGGGATCCGTGGTGAGATTGTAACCTTTATATTCTTTATTGAACATGAGAAATTTTCCAAATATCAATACTAATCAGACAAAATCAATCCATGACATGATAAAGCAATACAAAAAGAAAATCACGCCAAAATCATATCTGAACATGAATAACTGCAAGTACAGTATACAACCACAAAGTAACCAAACATTCCCCTCTTTTAACTAACATGATTGACTACTCCTTTTTTTTTCCTTCAATTAAAATGCTTATTCTGCTTTGGTTCCTCCCACTTCCTAGACACAAATTATAAGCATAACTAGGCTATCAGTTGTTCCTCTTCAACTCATCCTTACTAAGATGCCCACATTTCGTCTGATACATTGTTCTTTGCTGCAGTCAGGTAATAAGTCTACTTTGTCTAATTACAGATGTGTTTTCGATGGGCTTTGGTGTCAACGAGATTCACCTGGGATACTTAATATAGACCACAAGGTCCCTCAACCTGGAGATAGTGCACAACTGATATCCCTTGTCTTTGTTTTGTGCTGCTGTAACAGAATACCACAAATTGGGTAATTTATGAAGAACAGAAATTTATTTTCTCACAGTTTTTCAGGCTAGGAAGTGAAATATTAAGGTGTTAGCACTGGAGAGGGCCTTCTTGCTATGATATCACCTGGTGGAAGGCGAAAGGGCAAGAGAGAGCAAGAGCGTGCTGAACTCACTTTTATAACAAACCTACTTTCATGATAACAAATCGACTCCCAGAAAAACACCATTAATCCATTCACAAGGGCAGAGCTTTCATGACTTCATCACCTCCTGTCAGTCCACACATCCCAACACTGTTGCATTGGGAATTGAGTTTCCAGCATATGACGTTGGGGGTAGTACACTGATACAATATTGAAGATAATGAAGGAAACTTTACTCAATTAGTATATCTCAGAGCATATTGGATAGAACATTTTTAAATAACTGCTTGTTTTTCTTGCCAAAAATAGATTGGGCATGAATCCAGTCTTGAAAATGGCAAAAGGGCAAGTCCCTAGAATTAATAATAATCTTGAGACTGTCTTTAGGGATAGCCTGTGATGCTGATTGTTTTCGTGGCCCTTTTCACTACTTTATTGGTGGCTTAAAACCAGAAATTGCAGTTCTGATATGTAAATAAAAGATAGGCTGGCAGATTGCCTCACTATATGAATTTCACCATTTGGCTTCACAATATCAAGAGACATTAGAAAGAAAAATATTTTGAAGAAAATAAAGCTCAAGATAAAATTATTGTCTTTCAGATAAAGCAGTTTAATGGATCTGACCCTCCCTTAAGGAGAAACAACAACATAACATTCTTTCTACAGGAACACTTGCTTAGATTATGGATAAAATAGCCAGTGGAAAATTAATTATCACATCCTAAAAAAGCAATAGAAGCCCTTTTCTTTAGAGAATATGAATGCATTCCAAGCAGGATTATAGTGCTCAATGTCCAATGATTCTCTTAAAGCAAGGATAAATGACTTTCTACTGGACATTAATTAGAACTATAATCGTATATTCTTTGTACCACTTACTCTGAGTCATAAGACTACTTCAGGTGGTAGAGATTTAAAGTGCCTCTCAAACTCTCCCTTTAAAAAAAGTGAAATTAACACTTGGCCCTCTTACTAGCCAATATATGTTACTTCTCTGTGAAACCACTCCAAAAATCTTGATAGGGGAAAAACTATGGAAATTTGGTGATAAAGTCAAAAGCTCTTCTCGTATTCTTTTTCTAGACATACGTGAAAACGCTTCAATTAATGAATCGTTAGAACATCAACCGCACCTAAACAAAAAAGATTGACACGTATGGTGTAAGATTTCATAAACAGGGGACTTATAATTCTTTTTATTAGAACTTTAACTCACCTGTTCTGGACAGTTAAAGAAGTTCCTTGGGTTTATGAGCCATGGAACAGGTTTGTGATGTTTTACTCAACAGGGATAATAACTCAAAGGCAATTCTGTTCCCGGGGCCACAGACTTTTGGTCAACTAGTAGACTTTTGTTCTTCCTTCCTTACTTTGCACTTAGATTCACACAATCAATATTTGTTTGCCTTTTCATGGGAGAATCATCAATAGTCCTGGACTGATATGGTCCAAGGGTTTACTGAAGCCTCATTTTATTTTGTTAAATTTGCAATCAAGACTTAAGAATTTAACATTTTCTTATTATTCTTCTTTAACAAAATACATAATTGTCCTATTTCCATTCACAAAAAAACAAAGTTCTATAGCTGACATTTTTTTGTTAAATACTTTCCCTAAGAAAGGGCAGAAAGACTCAAGGAGAAATTGAAATTCTGTGAGAAAAAATATTATTTTTTCTGAGATCATATTCTCATCATATAATCCAATAAAATTTTCTGTTCCTGAACTTTTACTCTAGGAAAAAAAATATATATATACAACAGGCCTCCAATATCCATGGATTCCACATTTATGGATTCAAACAATCATGAATCAAAAATATATATTGAGAAATAACAATATAATAAAAAATAGAAATAAAAACATAGTATAGCAACTATTTACATAACATTTATATTATAGTAGATATTCTAAGTAATTTAGAGATCATTTAAAGTATTTGGGGAGGGTGTAGGTTATATACAAATACTATGCCATCTTATAATAAGGACTTAAGCATCCACTCAACTTGGTATCCACAGGAGGTCCTAGAATCAATCCCCCACAGATAGAGAGGGAAGATCGTATATACTTCCTGCAAAATAATAATTATTTAGAGTTTAAGGCAAAAAGGAGTTTGTTTCATTTTTTTCTTTTTCTGAGAAAAATATTTTATCACTGACATTGTTTAGAATTGCTCGTTCACTCCCTCTGACCTCTCTCTGGCCTCCCAAAGCTATCCAATTTTTAGTTATTAACAGAGCACACATGCATTTGAAATTTCAACTCTGATGCACATCCTTTCACGACTGCAAGATAATGTGACTAAATACTGTTAGAGACACTCAGTCCCATTACCAACAGGTACTACTGGCCTTTCCAAATTATCCACTAAAAAGTCTCTACACGTCCTGGAACATACAAGCTTATTTCTTGAACAAGGCATCAAGGCAAAACCTCCCTTAAGTTTCTATGGACATGGTCTTACGACTGTACTGCTAACAAATTAGCATAACTATAAAACTTCAGCAAGCTAATCCTTAGATTTATGTATCTCTATCTTTAAAAAATCTCCATTTTGTCTGGACTTTTTGCTTCTGTTCCTTTGGAACACTTTAGGTTGAGAATGTGCAGAAATCCTCTAGAAGCAGACAAAACTCAGAACATAAGTAATGACTCAATGCAATTTCAAGCAGTTGAGGGAACAAAGTAGACAGTTTCCACCCAAAATAATAAAACAGGATCAACCTTCTGATAAGTCATCTTGTATATGTCCCTTTAATTTACTGTTTGCTATAATCATTATATATTTTGCTACCTCTTTGTGATCACTTGGCCTCTCAGGTTTGCTTGTTTTTTTCACATATTTTCACCATATTATTTTTCGTCTTACATCACTTTCTCCCGTCATCTAAGGAAAGGCAAAACTTTCCTGTTTTTTTTTTCTCCTATAGTTTCTGCTTTAAATATAATTCAGGCCCCAACTTTTCATCTTCCATATAATTCTAATGACATAAATGTAATAGCTATTCCTTTCACCACTCAGAAAGTATACTCTGTTTTCTTCCACAGGTTCCTTCTGATGCATAGATTGTTCTATCATTATTAACCTCAACTCTTAATCTTATAAAAATTGACTTTAACTCCAAAGTCAAGAAAATACATTCAGTGAAGTAATACTAGAATTGTCAACAGAAAACAGTTCACCAGTGAAAACAAATATTAGAGCTATCCTTGTTAGTGCAGCCAGTTTATTCTATCTTTACGGAGACTTTTTAGCCTGTAGGTAACTATTTATTTCCACTCAGAAAATCTGCCTGCATTCAGATCATAGTAACTGGCTTGCTTTCATAGTAATAAGCAATACTTATACTCTCAATTCTTTCTGTGTTCACTAGGGTATAACATTTTATGTGGAAACCAAGCTTACTTTGCATACTGCACACCCCTCTATGCTATATATTTGAGGCAATTATTAGAGGCAAAAAGTGGCACAAAGTGGTCATAATTGTATATATTATATCTTTGCTAGACCAATATGTGCCCATTTACCTGGAAGTCTGTTCAACAGAAAAAAATAAATAGCTATCATTATTATATAAAAAACTTTCTGTCATGGAGAAGGCAGAGATTTATTCCCCCTTAGGGGAAAGACATTTCACGCAAAGATATTTCAAGCCCTGTTCACAGGGCTTTTGCCAGAAGTCTTATCCATTCCCATGACTTCCTACTTAAACATCATTTCTGATAAAAGGACAGATTGTTTGACAAAGCGAGTACAGACAAGGGGTCACACCCACAGCATCATTTTACCATGTGCTCCATAATCCAAAAGCAGCTGGTCTGACAGAATTATGTTATGACCCATGGAATGCTCAATTTCAATGCCAGCTGGCAAACAACTTCCTACAAGATTGGAGTGCTTTCCTAAATAATTCAGTTTATAACATAGCCAGTAGCCAATATATGATGCTGTCTCTTCCATAGCCAGAAATATAGATCAACAAACCAAGGGATTTAGGGTAGACATAAATTTTCTTACTGCTATATTGGAGAATCTGCTAGGTTCCACAGGTTTGAAAGTTCTATTGTGTAAGGGAGAAATGCTTCCACCATGGAATATGGCAGTGAAATCATTCATTTGGAAGCCGAGATAGTTCTCTGACCATTAAACATTCCTCATGCCACTGAACCAATGAACAGAGAACAGGCTCATTAAATTAGGTAGCCAATTAGTCCCAAATTTTAAACAGAAAATTAACTACTCTGCTATACATTGGTAGTAAGATGACTACACCTGGAATCCAGAGATTCACTAGGGCACATCTTACAGTCTCTTGCCCAATATTCTTTGTTAATGAAAAAATATTGAAACTATATGAAGATAATGCTCACAAGGACTCAGATATTACAGAAATTTCAGTCATTTAGCCAGATAAAGAATCAGGTTTTTCCTAGGCATTAGCAGAGAGTAAAGGAAACATAGAGTGTGTGGTAGAAAAGAAGCTATGAATATCAATTTAAGCCTTATAATCATCTACCATAGCCATGTTTTATGTTACTTTATTTATTTCTTCCCTTTTTTATTTACCATTTTACAAGAAGAGTACCAATAGTGAATATTTTACATTTCAGTTAAAAATGTGATCCAATTGCCAGTATCCCACTGGATGTGGTAGCTAATGAGATGCTGCGTATTCTCTGTGTTGAGGATACAAAACTCTACACCCAAAGAGCAAGAATATTTTCTTTATTTATATACATAATATATGTACATATTTTGGGCTACTTGATTATTTTGATACATCATACAATGTGTAAAGATCAATTCAGAGTAATTGGGATATCCATTGCTTTAAATAGTTATCTTTTCATTATGCCAGTGACACTCAAATTATTCTCTTTTAGCTATTTTGAAATGTACAACAGATTATTGTTAACTGTGGTAAGAATGTTTTATGACAGACAAAAATGCCAGGACAGAAAACGTTATGTTATGCATGTCATTCTCTCCTTTCTTCTGCATCCTATTTGCAGGTTGACCCTTATTTGCCCCATCAATGAATTGATTATTTTCCAGTTTACAATAAGGTTTCAACAAAAAGAGATACTGACAGGAGATCCAGAGAATGGGCAGAGAGTTAGAGGTATTTGGTTCTCCAACTCCCTCCTGCCATATCTCTTTGCATTGGCTATGCCAGTCTTAAAAAAAGAGAGAGTTCTTGCCAGGTGGTCCTCTCCATACAGTGATTGATATTCATTCTCTCTCTCTCTCTCTCTCTCTCTCTCTCTCTCTCTCTCTCTTTCTCTCTCCCTCTTTCCCTTAGCCCTTTAAGGACAAGAAGTAGAAACAACTCCCTGTTGCTACTATACCCGAGCACTGTATTATCCTGAGCTCCTTTTGTTAAACTCTGCCCCACACCTTTATTAATACTTCAACTCCCCTCAAATTACTCAGCTTTCAAATATTTGTGAGTACCATTTCTTTCCTACCAAAACTCTGATACACTGGCTTCATCAAACCAGTTTCATCATATTTTTACATTTATTGGATATTTACTACTTTTTTCAATTCCTATAGTGGTTTCTTTTACCCTCTGACAATTAAGATTAAATTTATACATTATTTTATCTGTACTAAATAATTTTGTTTATACTCCACAAACTCAATTACATTTTGTCATTATTTTCTTTCCCTATTTCCTTCTTCATCATTCCAAAATTTCTGCGATTTTTAAATATAATTTAAAATGTTTTGTACCAGTCTCATTTGATTTTGCATTAGAAAATACCAACTGTTTCAAGAATTTTCAACATTTCTTTTCAAATTCACATTTGTGTATTCAACAAATATTCACTGAGCATCTATTTCATGCAAGAAACCACTCCTGGTATTACAAATACAACAGTAAACAAAACGTGAAGAATCTACTTCTAAGGACCTTATATTCTAATAGAGAGAGACACCATATATAATAAACACACAAATAAATATAACATTTAGTCTAATATTTTTGTCTATTTTGATTAAACCCTATATTTAAAAGTATATTGACCAGGTACTATACATTCATAAAAATCCATACAATGTACAACCCAAAGAGTAAACCTGAGTGTAAACTATAATCTTTGGTTAATAAGGCATCAATATTGGTTTATCTACTGTAAAAAATGCACCACACTACTGAAAGATGCTAATGATAGGAGACTCTGTGGGGAGGGAAGGAGGATAGGGGAAACAAGAGAGCTCTGTATCTTCCCCTTTATTTTTTGAAGGCTAAAATTGTTTTACGAAAAAGTTTCTTAATTAAATAAAATATATATTGGAACTACTTATTTCTATCTCCCTTATCTTACAAGATGTTTACTTTGTTATAATAATCCTTTGATATACTAGTTATGTTTTATCTAGTAATAAATAACGAAATAGCAGTCTTGGCTGAGGCCTGTAATCCCAGCACTTTGGGAGGCTGAGGTGGGAGAATTGCTTAAGGCCAGGAGTTTGAGGCCATTCTAAGCAATAAATGAGACCCTGTTACTACAACATATAGAAAAATTAGCCAAATGTAGTTCCAGCTACTCGGGAGGCTGGTGCAAGAGAACCGCTTGAGAACAGGAGTTTGCGGCTACAGGGAGCTATGCACTTCAGCCTGGATGAAGACCAAGACCCTGTCTCAAAACAAACATGCAAAGAAAATAATAGCAGTATTAAGATAGAAGTTTATTCCTCTCTTATGGAAATAAAAATTAGAAAGTAAGTAACCCTGTGTGACAAAACGGTCTTAATGATCACTGGAGACCTAGACTTCCTCCTCCATCATCCCAGCATGTGGTCTCCAGGCATTCTATGTCCAAGCTGGCTGCTGTTCAACTCCGTACACATGTCACTTTGTGAAATGAAGGAGGGGAGAAAAACAGTAACAAGAAAAAGTCCTCATCTCACCTGTGTCAACTCTCTCGGGCAGTCTGCACAGATGCTCTAGTGAACACTCCTATTCACTTATATCTCATCAGCAAGAATTTAGTCACATGATCGCCTATCTTCAAGGAAGGCCAGAAAACATTTTTTTTTTTTAAGATGGGTGTGTGGTTGCCCAGAATAAAATTTTGAACACCCATTGTGGCCTTCTTTGTACATAGCACCCGAAGATATAAAAATGAACCAGATAGACTGGACGAATCTATTTCAACTTTGAGTGCACTTACCCTCTGGGGGTATATAAATTTAAAAATTATGTATATAAACACACACATATATTTATGCATACAAGTATATAATAATTATAGTTACCATTAAATGAGACAGAGAACATAATGCATTAGAAATGGACCAAGGGACTGATTTTAAGGCACACAGAAAAGGCCTTTCTGAGGAAAGTACATTGAGTTCAGTCATGAATACTGAGAAGGTGAGAATCACGAGCAGATCTTTGCAAGAGGAAAGATCAGTGAGTGCAAAGGAAATGAGTTTGGCCTGGCAAAGGGAAATAAAGGACAGTGGTGAGCACTGTGTGAGAGGAAGGAAAAGACATCACAGCGGTGTATGACAGCTAGACCTGGAAAGAGTGAAGACTGAACATCCTGCTAAGGATGATGGGGGGGGGGGCATTTAGAATGTTCTCAGTGTAGAAGTGCTGGGATTTAATTTATTCTTAAGAAAACTTGTTCTGACTACTCTGTGTGTATGAGAAAAGAGCAAGAATGAAGGATCGAAAGGCCATTAGGATGCAACTGCAGTACCCATGGCACGATATAATGACTTATATTGGGATATGCAAATAGAAATGATTGTCAAGTACTTTTTGCAGAAATAGTAGTGGTATATGTATTTTTGTGTGTATGTGTGTTGGATCATTCCGTTTTTACTTTTTGGGTTTTTTGTTTGTTTGCTTTTTGTTTCAAAGTATTACGGGTACAAATGTTTTTGGTTACATGGAATGCTTTTATAAAGCTTGAGTCATGGTTATAAGTGTGCCCATCACACAGAGAGTGTTCGTTGTTCCTGTTAGGTAGATTTTTGCCCATCCCCTCATCCTCTCTCCCCTCATTTGATTTTCATTGTGATATACTTCCCTCTATGCACATATGTGCCCGTTGGTTAGTTCCAGTTTAATAGTGAGTACATGTGGTATTTGTTTTTCCATTCTTTAGATATTTTACTTAGGAAAATGATCTCCAGTTCCATGTATATTATTACAAAAGACATTAAGTCATCCTTCTTCATGGCTGAGTAGTATTCTATGATATACATATACCACATTTTGTTAATCCACTCATGAATTGATGGACATTTATGCTGATTTCACATCTTTATGATTGTGAATTGTGCTGCAATAAACATTCAAGTTCAGGTGTCTTTTTGATAAAATGACTTCTTTTTCTTTGGGTAAACACCCAGTAGTGAGATGGCTGGATCAAATTGTAGGTCTACTTTTAGTTCTTTGAGGAATCTCCATACTGTTTTCTATGGTTGTACTAATTTGCAGTCCCACTAATAGCATGTAAGTGTTCTTTTTTCTCTGCATCCATGCCAGCATCTACTGTTTTTGGACTTTTTAATAAAAGGCATTCTATCTGGGGTAAGGTGATATCTCATTGTGCTTTTAATTTGCATTTTTCTGATGGTTAGTGATGCCAAGCATTTTTTCATATGTTTATTGACCATCTGTCCTCTTTTGAAAAGCTTCTGTTTATGTCTTTTGCCCACTTTTTAATGGGGTTGTTTGATTTTGCCTTGCTGATTTGCTTGAGTTCTTTGTAGTTTCTTATTATTAGCCCTTTATCAGATGTAAGTATGTGTATTAAATTATTACATTATTTCCCTTTCTGCTTTTTTAATTCTTTTTCTTCTTTTCTTATAAATGTAATACTATTATTTCCCTTTAATATAAAAACAATAAGAATACTGTTGCTTGCTGCATTCTTTCAAGAACTCAAACATATTACCAAGGACCTGAGTTGCTTCTTAAAATTTTTAAAATTATGAAATATTTTAGACATACAGTAAATTACAAGAGAGAATATAGTCCATCCACAAGCACCCACTGCTTGTCTTAAAATTTCAAAAATATAGTTGAAGTCTTTTTTTCACCTACGTCAATTCTATTCCCCAAATATCAACTGAATAAAAACTATCATGAATTGCGGTTAATTATGTATAACATGCATTCCACTTTTATTAATTTTATATATATCTCAAAAGAATATATTTTATAGTGCTTATGAATATTATATGTGTATATAAATACTGTCACATTGAATAGATTTTTCTTTTTGCCAATATTAATTTTGTATAATTCATACATGAAGATGCAGAAAGTATAGCTTTGTATACCCATTGACAGCTATTGGTATGCTGGTATATGTTTCACAATCAGTTCTCCAGGTATAAATATACATATTTATTATAAATATTATTGATATTAAGGAGGCATAGCACATAATTTACAAACAATAATTGAATAAAAAATGTACTTTACTGAAAATTCCAAATAGCCAATTCATTCTTACAGAATGCTATTGTTAATTTTGCCCAAACTCTTATATCTACAGTGTAGGAGAGGCAAAATTTTAATTCTACCCTATTAGGGCTTGTTGACTGGACCTGAAAATTATATTGAGATAAGACAGATCAAAGGAGAAAAAAGTATGCAAAATTGTCTAATACAAGTTTTATGTGGCACAAAAGCCTTCATAAGAAAACAAAGACAGAATGACACAGAGTTGAACACTTACATACTGAATTGGACAAAAGAAAATAAAGTGTGAAAATGTGACAAGTCCAAGGGGCTTAGTTGGAGTAGTTAACTAAGTTGCTAAGAGACTAGAAAGATAAGGATTAGTTTAATAAGGTTTGTTTGCACAGATTTTTCTGGCCACAACTTCTCATTCTTCATGATAAGAATGTTACTTTTATTCTGGTATTGGGAGGACATCATACATATGGAAATTTTATTTCATGCTTTTATAAAAAATAAGGATGGTCACAATATTTTTCTTGCATCTGCTATTTTTCAAGTGGTTTTAATTCAAAATAGACAATATGCTAGAGTGATATGTTTGGAGTGATGTATTCTGAACTCCTCCAATAGACAGACTATGATAATGCCACATGAACAAATGCAGTTTTGACATGAAAGTTAGTTGATATTTTCTTTACATTAACGAGTAAGATAAAAGTAAAATTATAAAGCCATATGTTAGAACTTTGCTTGTTCACTAATCATGTGTGATTTGTTTGCTAAAACAGATTATAATTATTGAAAAGATATCTCCTCAATTTTTTGTGCTATTTACAATGTAATGGTTACATATAAGACAGTTTTGAGTTTAATCTATATTATTAATACACACTTCAGATCCAATTTGTAGCATTTTCCAATTTCAGGCTGCTAAACTAATATCAACAGCAACCAGGCTGAAAAAGTCTTACAAAGCCCAGAAATATATGTTTTCCAACGCTGGCTTAGATGTGGGCATGGAAGAAAAAGTACGAGAAGAACCTCCCAGAAAACGGAACTAATTATATCCAGATTAGCCAATCATGGTATATACTCTTCTTTTCGGCAAGAAAGTCTCTGCTCTTCCATGAGATCTGGAATTTGCTGTGGACCAGTGGCTATGACATATTTTATTCTCCCAATTTCTAAAAGAAGTTTTACTGTGGTAACTAATACACAATGTATATGTGATGCATTGCAAGGAAATAACCTGAAGAAGTTCACACACGACCCAAAGATTCTGACTTTAAGGTGGATGCAGCAAATGAAGTAGGTTTGTTCTGAATTGTTTCCTATCAGGAGTGAAAGAGTTTGTATTCTTTAAAAAGGTGAGATGGGTATGCAGGAATATTTGGAAAGGAAATGGATTGAACTATGGAAGAATCTTTTGTTAGAACTCAGTAAACATGTTCAATTTTTCTTTGGTAATTAAATCCTTAATTTTTTATAAGGCATATGTTCACCCAGAAAAATATATATGTGTGTGTACGTGTGTGCTTATATGTGCACCCACACTACACTTCTCCACCTTTCCTGCAACCATGTGTGGCCATGTGCACATGTGTAAAACAATGTGACTGAATTCTGTCCAATGGGATGGGAGGTAATTTCTGTGGGGTGTAATATCTCTAATGTGCTTTCAAGGGAAAAGATGAGCCTTTCGCCTCCTTCTGTTTGGGACAGTTATAAGGAGGGAAGGCATCATGGACTATGTGGGTGAGGACAACATCCTCGGCTTGGCTTAACACGTAAACACTGAGACACAGCAGCAAGGAAAGGAGGCTGCACCCAAAATATATATTCCAACAGCCCTGCAGTCTTACACAACTGGTAATGACAGGGAATGCCTGAGGGCCGATGGTCATTAAGCTCTGTCTTCATCTTGTCACCGAAGCACAGATTTTGTGCTACACTGATACTACCTGGAGGAAACCAGCAATACTGGTCAGAGAGAACACGCGGGAGAGCCAAGAGAAACATTTTTAAAAGTTTTCCTCAAATCCATTCTGTCACATCTGCCTCTGAAACCTGTCTCATCTGGGCTATGGCAACTCAATTTCCACACATATATTAATTCAAAGCAGCCTTTAATCTCCCCAGGGATTTGTCAAGTTTTTGGATGCTGCCTGAGTTCCTGGAATTCAGGGTTTTTCCCCTTTTGCTTCCAGATTCTCTGCAGTATTGATTTGGAGGGAAGAAGCCAGCAGCCTGTGGTAGATTGGCACGATCTTCACAGGAACCAGAACAGAGAATATAGAGGTCTGCGTATTTTATCTCTTTAAAAAAAAGACAGTCATTTAAGAAGCTGAAGAAAACAAAGAGCCTGCCATGTTTACACTTCAGCTTGAGTTACTTTGATTACTAGCTCTTGAGAGATGTTTCAAATAATCTAACTTGGAGAGTTACCTAATTATCTATTTGGTCAATTAAACCTAATTGCTATGAGTCTATTTAGACATGGAAATAGCATAAATTCACATAACAAGTAGGACTTTAGACAATATATTATTAAGTGAGTCATAAAAAGACATAAAAGATTGAGAAAATTGAGTAAAAGCATGTTCATATAGTTTTATCTGCCTTTTACTATGGTTAATTGAAAAACTATTAGTGCCGAAAGTTATAGCTTTCCTGGTTAGTGCTATGTGGTTTGTAAAAGACTAGCCCCTCTTAAAACACCTCAAATGTTAATGTTTGCTTGAAGTTATTTAGAGTCTGTGAAACTCAAAATAATTGATTTCATTCCTTCAGTTCCTGTTTAATATAAATTAAATCTTTAAGTCTAATATTCAAATGTAATTTTAAATTAGTTCTTAATTATATAATTATATAAGGTTATCTAGATTTTATATTGCCATAGCTTTTTTCATTTTATGTATTCAGAAAGTAATTTATTTTTTCCAATTTATTATGGGGTCATATAGGTTCAGAAAGCAGGTCTCTCTTCTAAGTTAATAATGCTCTATAATTAACTGCATTTAAGTATTTCTGATGCCTTTGGATTTATTGCACTTGCTCATAAGTGGTTCTTCTAAAATACGTGAAAGCTAGTAGACTCCTTCCATCATGAGTCTATGACAGAAATGAGACTCAATCATTTTCTGAATGAATTTTAAATTTGGCTATCTTTCCACTCAATTGAGATCAGCAGGTTTTTGAATGTTACTGGGTCAGGATATTTTATGAGAAGTCCCTGCACTCATGTACATGCTTAAAACAATCTATCATTTCCCTTTCCATTTGAAGAAGTTTTACTGACCGAGAGTTAATTTACTGTACAGAGTATGATTTGGTAGGGCCTAAACCTTTTGCTCCTGATTTAGTTAACAATACAGTTTTATTCATATTTCTTTTTAGTTTCACATTCATGCTCAATTTCACTGAAATGAATAATTAATTAAGTAAACTACTCAGCTGCTTGAATTACAAAGGAAAAAATACTCTAATATCTGTTTGTATTTATAATCACTTTAGCAGTCAAATATTGTACAGTAAAAGAAATAAAAGACTCCAGAATAAATATAAGTGCATAAATAAATGAATGTACTTCAATATGTTTAAAGCATAGAGAAAATATTTTTTTGATTTCAGGATGCTAAAAATAATAAAGAAGTGAAATAAACAGTTCAATATTTTAGTTGCAATTTTTAATTATTATTGTTTTTGTTGTTTTTTTCTCTGCTTAACATCAACAGTAAATATTTTAAAGGTTGCCAAATCTTGCATATGGCAGACTCAATGTTAACAGAAACTCTAAAATCATCAACTGAATTTATCATAAAACTATGATATCTTGGTATCTAAATGACTAATAGAGAAATAATTTGTTTAATTCCTTTGACTTTCTGGTTTTTCTACATAACTACTGGGCTCACTCTTTTGTTCAGTCATCAAATATGAAGGTCAATTATGTGCAAGAAGCTGGTAAAATTCTAGAGATTCAAAGGTGAATAAAAATCATCAATGCTCATAAGGTCTATCCAAGAGGGTCCTTAATTCCCATTGAAAGTACTCTTAGCACATTTGACCTCAATCTCTACTTTTCTTAAAAACTTTTGGTGCATTTGATATCCTTTGAATGATTTTACTGTTTATATCATGCTCAGTTTATTATTTCCTACATGTTTCCAAATTTCTACAATCTTATATTTCAGTTTTATAAACTGTTTCCTTTAATTCTCATATCAGTGTTATTCTCAATCTCTCTTGCCTGAAATAACTAAGAGCTTTCTTTGTTTTAATGTTTCAAATATGTATATTTTTTACATTCAAACTTCATGAAAGAGAAAACTAATAGATAGCTACCTGGTCAAAATTTGTTGTAATTTGTTGGCTACTAATAGGCTTATAGTTAAGGGTAGATTCATAAGGTTCATTCTTAGGACCCTTGACCCAAGTAGGAGGCAAAACTCCATCTTCAAGTACAAACATGAATGTGAAATCTTAAACGCAATAATTGTTTGTCTGAATGTTACTAATTGTTCATGCTTTCAAGACAGATGCATTATTTTTTCCCCGAATTTTAGTATTTAATTGTTTGTGTTCATGTCATTGTTTAGGAAAAAATAAACTTTACTAAATGCCTTCAATTTTACTTAGTTTACACTTGTAAAATCCTAATTTAATTGATTCTTCAAAAGAAATTTGTGGTGACTACCCATCTTAACAGATGAAAAAGTGGACACACAGAGAAATATATTAGACACATTTCTTTATCTAGAAAAAATCTAAATGGAGGATCAAAACACTTTTGGTTGTAGGGGGCTTCAATAGGCACTACTATTGGTTACAGTGCCTTCTAGGCAGAGAGAAATGTGATAACCGATTTGACATAAAGTGCACTTGAAAAGTTTGGTAGAATGAGGTTGAATTAAAACTCTAGTAATCATCTTAAATTTATTCATAAATAAAAAACCTGTCTCAAGGATTTACTACTTAAAGCTCAATAGTATTTGCACAATTCCTGCAGCATAGTATAATTGTTCAATACATGTTACAGTTAGGGTGCCTGAGTTCCAACTTTACCTCTGCTTCTACTTATATGTGTGATCTCTATTTAATTTACTTTTCCAAAAGTCAATGTCTTTGTCCTGCAACAAATATTTAATATTATATCTATAATCATAAGTTTATTTAGAGAATTAAATGAAAGGTTGGTAACATAGGATCCATTACACAGTAAATGCTCCATAAATATTAGCTGTTGCTTTCCTTCACGTGAACTATTTTGCAAGAGAGTAATTACAAGCCTTCTTATTTTTACAGTTTTTTGAAATTAAATCAAAGAATGAAACATATTCACACTACATTAAAAACTCTATCATTGTGTAAAAATACACTTGAGAAACATATTCATAAAATTTTCCTTTCATGAATACATGATTCATAAAAGTTCAAAAGAATTTAATGAATGCCTACCTTGCATCATGAAATAAAGTCAAGCTCTAAGGGCACAGATAAATATTGTACCATCCCTCCCCTCAAAGTAGTAGTGGACCAGCGTGGGAATCAGAAACAGCAGCACGTCGTTATACACTGTAATAAAGAGACAGGCACAGCGCAAAACTGAAGCAGAGAGGGAACAGCCAATGAACGCTATGTGTGTGTGCATGTGCGTGTGGGCATGTGTGTGTGTACGTATGTTAAGTGATGGATCTAGTATCTGAAGCAAAAGAAATAGTACAGAAAAATACAGGGGGATGAATAATGACGGGATATCTTTTGGGAATCCACAAGCATAAAGAGAGTCTCAGATACATAACTGGAAAGACCAAGGACCTTGGTCCAGACCACTCATCTCTGAGTTCAGCTTTTCTCCCAGTGGCTTCATTCTCAGACAGGCTTGCTCCTGGAGGTATGCAAAACGGTAGTAAAAAAATCCAAGCATATATATCTCAAATTCAGAAAGAAAGGATTATGTGTTTCCTAGTCACTTCTGAAAAAAACAGCAATTATCTCTAATTAGGTAAACTTGGGTCCCTTGCAAATCCTTGAATCAATCTACAAGGGAGGAGGGATGAAATGAATAGATTTTCCAAGCATGAATCAGAATTCCGCACCTAGTTCTGCAGGATTGCTCAACTAAACAACTTGAACTGAGAGAGGGAAGATGAGTGATTCTCCAAGGACAACTGAATGTTTTGTCATAAATTTAAATGTATGATTGATTGTTTAAAAAATCAACCAACCAACCAACAAATAAAAACAAAACCAAACCCAGGGGTTGCTGAAGTCAGGGAAAGTCATGGGTCTTGCATGTGCTTATGACTAGATTTAAAGTAGACTAGACTAAAAGCTATTGCAAATTTTGAAGTAATAGATACTATGGACCTAGCTCAGACACTGAGAATGAAGATGAAGAGGTGGTTTAGGGCACAGATATTTAATTTTCAGATCAGTGAATAAAGATATTTGATAAATAAGAAGGCATAATCAAGAATAGCTACTAAACTTCTCGACAGGCCTGATCTGGGGTGAGAAAATGGGGCAGCTGTAAGGAATGAGAGCTTTCTATATGCCAGAAGTCATGCTAAGTGTTTTGTTACATAAATTATTTCTGTTTAATTCTCATGACAATAGTAGTGAAGTAGAGTATCCATTCCTATTTGACAGATAAAGACACTGAGCTTTATAAAGTTAAAAAACTTTTTCAAGGTCCTTCGGTAAGGTTGGAGCTAAAATTTGGATGTAATCCTTCTTCTTCGAGAAGGTAAGAAATATATCTGCATTTACAAAAAGGGTAAATAGCACAAGTGAAGTTCAAATACACTGCACAGAATATGTAGGAAAATGAGATTGAGACCAGGAATATAAAATGCTGTACTATTAACATTAATGATATTAATATTATTAAGTAAGTAATATTAGTAAATGGTAACTTTATCAAGAAAACTTTCTTTGATTCTTAAATGGCACACTTTGCAATATTGGAACTTTAAAGATTTATGTATATAGTTCAACATATATATTTACTTAATATGTTAATGTTTTTGCTCCATGGGAGGGGGTATTGCACCATCCCTACCCTCAAAGTGGTAACGGACCAGTGTGTGTGTAAACCTGTAAAACTCTGGTGCATATGTTAACTAAATTAGTCTTAACCAATTAAGAAAATTTTATATTATTATTTTTGACTCTTATATTTTAATTTTTATAAGTGTCTGAAACAGTTATAATTTTTCACAACCTTTTTTGAATAATATTTGACTGTTGAACAGGAAATTCTTACGCAGTTCTGATTCTTAACCACGAAATACCTTCATTTCAAGTTTTACACTTTCTCCCTTCTCTCCACATTTTAGCTGAAAATGCTTTTAATCAGATCACCAACTCCTGCCAGATCCATTCGTCCTGGGCCATGTGAGAAGTGTCCAAATCCTGCCAAGTCTCCCAAACCAAATTCACTTCTTCAACACTATCCACCTAGCCAATGCTTCATTTTTCGTACACTCTTTTCACATTCAATGTCATACTATTCAATAGGAAAATGAGATAAAAACACCATCTGTGTCCCCTATAAATAAATTCAATTTACTAGATAAAATGCAGGTTTATTTTAGTAATATCACTTGTTCCGGCACTGGTCAGAAGGGGGGAGGGGTTGAAAAGTTTGATAAATTTTGGCATGCTCTCTGTCATTTCTTAGTAAAACGTTTCAGAAAAGCAAGACATTTCCAGATTAGCTTCCTGAGGTTTCTGTCTCTTAAAATGCTGACCTGTTTCTAACAAACTGTCACCTAATTTCCAGATAAGTTTTAGGAGATGATGCCATGATTTATAATAAAATAGTGGTTTTCTTCTTCTTCTTCGTATTGTTGTTGTTGTTGCTTTTGCTGCTGTTTTTGTCCTTTACCTCTGGATGTTCTAAGAAGAACCAAAAAGATAAGGAAGCTTCTTACCATTAAATAGGCCATTAATTTCTGCCCCTCTGAGCTTGTGATATCAATACCTTGTCAAAGATAAGAATGGTATTCAATACTGTTTTCTTTCACTGTTATTTCTTAACAAACATTTAGAGATTATCATCCCATTATACTTATATATAGCTTAATGACATACCGTAATGTGTTATCGCCTTACTGTGGCACGGAAGAGATCACAAGAATGTGAGCTCTGTAATCCCAAATTTGTTCCTAATCTTTCACATAAAGATACTGGTCAAAGGAAACTTAGTAAAGTCTTTGAATCCCAATTTGCTTATATCTAAAATAGGTGTACTTATATTTATGCACAAAGACTCTGTAAAATATTAAAATAAAATATGTAAGGAGTTATGTAAAGAAATCCATAATATGGGTTTATTTCCCTTTATGAAATTAGTATGAAGAGGAATTAGAGTGTAGACTTCCTTGATAATTCGCTATATTTTTAACATCTTGGATTAAAATTTTTCCAAAGAGAGGACTATTCTGTGAAATCGGGTCTTACCTTAGCCAATTTCAATATCTAAGACTCAATACTTTATATCATTACATAATATCCAAATATGTGAAAAAAATATTTATGGCAAGGTGATACATAATGTCCTGGACATATTCACAGAAGCAATGTGAATTACCGAAATTGTTGAACAATAAACAAAATTTCAGCCCAATGATATTTATATAATAGGTAAAAATTTTTGCACACTATTTTTATGATAAAAAATTTGGACATATTTCCAAAGGAAAAATCATGTATGATTAGAACATACTTTTTTCATACACTGACATGCACAAGGATAAATCATTCAATAATGACAAATTGAGTTGAAATTAATAATTTTCAATTTAAGAAACTTGGCTAAAGATAACAAGAGAAACGTGACCATCTAATTCTTTCCCACATTGCAGATTCAGTTATAAGATCAAACTGATCATTGAAAGGAAAACCACCCATACGCTGAAAAAATGAAAGACTTTGTTTTATCTATTTAACAGAAGATACTCATTTAAATGAGGCATAGATGGCCCAATTATTGTCTCTTGATCCTGATTGAGATATCAGTTATTCAGAAAGAGATAGAATCTGCGGACTTGCTCCAACATATTTTACACTGTGGAGGGGGCTGTAGTCTGTGGAAGTGGCAGGGGGCAGCAACACGCCGAGAGGGGACTTGAGAGTAGAAGAAGGGTATTGGGGGGAAGGCTTAGGTTCCTCTTGACCTGTCCTCTTGCCCAGTTTTAAATTTCTCCCAGGTTTTTTATCTTTAATAAGATTTTTATTAGCAGTTACAATAAAATAAGCTGGTATGAATACAGTACACTGCCAATCATCCCAAGATTATGACTAGTAATATCTGATAAGTATATGTAGCAAACTAATCAATATGAAGTTATTTAAAAAAATCAGTGATAATTCTTTGCTTTCTAGATGTGATATAACTAATAGCATTCAAGATGGTCACTGATACAATAAAATAAAAAAATCTTCGTATAGGCTGCTAAGGAGAGCAAACCCCTTCTAGTTGGGTATGGTGGCCAGACTACTTACTGCTGTTTCCTTGCCAGCCCTTAGATGTAGCAGCCATTTTTCTGTGGCCTGCACTGTGGCTCGTGAGATGTCCAAAGCCTCTGGGTAATCTAGTGAAAGAAAATCAGTGAGACTGTGAGAAATAACAGTTTAGGGTAAGTGTCAAATATATACAGGAAATAGAGTAAGTGAAAGGGCAGAAAGTCTAGATCTCATATGTCCATAATTTTTTTATCACTTGTTCTGTGGGTAAATCAATATTTTTCATTTATTTTATTGTTTGCAAACACTATTTAATTTTACAATAAACACTGTGAGTAGTGATGTGTTGAAAAAACAAGGAAAGTACATGCTTAATTACTGAATTTCTGTTTCTTAGGAAAGTTGATTTCAACATGCAATTTGCATATAATTTTTAATGACGTGTATCTATCTACCATGGAGAATCCAATGATATTATTGACCATGTAAATCTTTGAAGATGCATAAGTACCTATTTCAAAAAGTCCTACTATTTTAGTGAGATTTTTATCTAGAAACTTGTGTTTAAAGTATACAACTGCTGAAAGTACGTTTACATATTATTGCGTAAAACATAATTTTTCATTTAAACAAAAGATAGTATTTTAAAAATGTGTTTAGATCTTCCTGCCTAAAAAGAATGTGGAGTACAAATAGTTTATCTAGGGAGTAGAGAGACAATGCCTGTGTGGTAGACAAAATAATACCCCTCCAAAGATGGCCATGCACTAATCATAATCTCTGCGACCTTTCAATACGCTATCTTATACTGCTAAAGGGACTTTGCAGATGTGATCTTCAGGCATGTTGAGATCCTTATAGGTGAAGCATAGTGGCAGGAGGGTTGGTAACTTTAAGATGCTGTGCTGCTGGTTTTGAAGTTGGAGGAAGAGGCCATGAGCTAAGCAATGTAGACAGCCTCTAGTGAATGGAAAAAAAGCAAAGTACTTCCTAAATAACAAAAATTACTTTCTCATAGCTCTGGCGGCTAGAAATTTGGACTCAAAGATCAAGGTGCCAGCAGGGTTGGTTTACTCTGAGATCTCACTCCTTAGTTTGTAGACGGCTGCCTTCTCAGTGTGTCCTCACGTGGTCTTTTTTCTATGAGCATGTATCCCTCGTGTCTTCTTTCCTTATAAGGACACCAGTCATGTTGGGTTAGCCTCTACTTTAAAGGCTTAATTTTAACTTAATTACCTCTTTAAAGAAACTTTTCCAAATATAGTTGCATTCTAAAGGCTTCGACATATGAATTTGGAGGGATGCAATTCAGTCCATAACCGCGGAGGAACAGAATTGGGCAGAGAGTGATACAGACTACAATGTAGATCCATCAAAGCCTCAGTAGAACCAATTGTCCAGAATAAAGATTGCCCCAAAGAGCAATCTCAAGTTTGCAGAAATCGCCAGGCCCTAGTATCAGTACTGGGCTCAGTCCTTGGCTGTGAACTTCCCAGGAAACTCAGTTCTTGAATTTCCTACTTTAAAAGTGAAGTGAAAGATCAGTGTCAGTGGCAGCCAAGTCCCAACTCCAGAGGTGTCGCTTCCTTGTATCTGTCACTAGCTACACCTACTGCGAGGAAAACACAAGGAAATTAAGCATATTTCTCATTGGAACCAAGTTTAGGAAGACGGATATTGATGGCTTTTCTTACTTGTTCATTCCTGCATTCAAACGCAGATCACTATTTTTTTTAAAAAAGCCCAATGTCAAGAATGTTCAATCCAACTGGCCTATGAGTGAGTTAGCTAAAATTGGATATTTGTCCCCCCACCTCACCTTAATTCTCTTCATTAATTCAGGCTGTAGGAATTCTTTTCTAAATAAACTAGAAAAACAAGTAGAAAGAAGTATGGAAATAACAGCAGATAATATGTAGGTCTTGCTGAAATTAACCCCAGACATAATGCAGGCAAGAAGATGGGTCTTAATGCTGCCAGGAGTGGTCATCCTCACAGGTGGACCACTGACAAGAAACAATTACATAGAGAGTCAGAGTTCTTTGCTATGTTATCTACACATTTAGCTGCTTTTTTTTTTTTTTTTTTTTTTTGAGAGAGAGAGTCTCACTCTCTTGCCTGGGCTAGATTGCCGTGGCTTCAGCCTAGCTCACAGCAACCTCAAACCTCTGGGCTCAAGCGAGCCTCTTTCCTCAGCCTCCCGGGTAGCTGGGACTACAGGCCCGCACCACCATGCCTGGCTAATTTTTTCTATTTTTAGTTGTTTGGCCAATTTCTTTCTATTTTTAGTAGAGACAGGGTCTTGCTCTTGCTCTGGCTGGGCCCAAACTCCTGAGCTCAAAGGAGCCACCCGCCTTGGCTTCCCAGAGAGCTAGGATTACAGGCGTGAGCCACCACGTCAGCCACATCTAGCTGCTTTATTATGCCTAAGCTATTAGTCCCTGGGCTGGTGATCTAATTTTATTATGTATACAAAATAAACCTTGTTACTTTGTTCACACTTCAATGTTTTGTGCCGTAGGTGGAAAAACGACCCTGTTAGAGAACAGATTTTGCAGCACTCTTCTCTTATTCAATGGCAAAATGTGACCATTAAAAATCAACAAATATAAAAAATAAATTTAAAAAATCAACATATATTAAGTGATGAAAATCATATGGAGAATGTTCTCTGAATGCATGGAGAACTAAACTAGAATTTAATAACAAAAATAACAAAATACACGTATATGTGAACATTAAACTGTATATCTTATTAATTCATAAATTTATAATGGAAATTAAAAAATATTTTGAACTAAATGGTAATGAAAACAGGACATATAAAAGCATGTGGGATGTAAAGTTTTTCTCAAAGTGAAATATTTACCCTAACTGCATATGAAAAGAGGATATAAATAAGAACCGATTTTTACAGAAATTTTTAAAAATTGGCAAATTAAACTCAGAAATAATAAAGATAAGAATGGCAACAAGTGATAGAGAAAACTAGTACGACAGAATAGATTTTAAAAAGCAAATGTGGAATTTGAGAAGACTAGTACATTTGAAAACCAAAACATTTGTAAATACTAAGAAAGAGCGCAAGAGAGAAGGTAGAGCAATCAATATCAAAAAGAAAAAAATGGCAACGTCACTATCATGCAGGTATCAAAAAGATAATAAAAGTTTTAGGAAAATCTTATGACAATTAAATTTAAAATTTATATTAACGACAAATTTCTAGATACACACAATTCACCAAAACCGACACAAGAATAATTGGAAAATCTATGTCCTATTATATTAAAGACATTTGTTAAATACTTATGATTATTCTACAAAGAAAACACCAGATGGTTTCACCAGTGATAACTTCCAAACATTTAAGGAATAAATACCATTAATCCCACGCAAATTCTTCCAGCTAATATAATAATAAATACTTTCTGACATTTTATAAAATCTTCATAAATCTTTGTATCTAAACATGAAAAGGATTTTATAAATTAAATGGGAGGGAGACTTTTCTGAAGAATCCAAATTTAAATCATCATTAACAAAATATTAGCAAATCGAATTAAGCAGTATCTATAAATATATTAATGGAATTTTGAATTTATTCCAGGAAGGCAAAGATGAAATGGCATTTAAAAATCAATTTATTTAATTTACAACTACTTGAAGAAAGTAAACAATAAAATAACTAAACAAGGTTACAGGCAGTAAAAAATAAACTTGATTAAAATGAAATATGATGTAATAAGATGTGAGGATAAACAGAGTTTCAGTGGAAGACGACAGAACATTAAGTTTAAAATTTAGGAAAAGCCTCTCTAAGGAAGTAATGTTTAAGCTAAGATTAAAATAGGGAAGAGCCCTGCTCACAAGGACATCTGGTAGAAAAAAACTCTATAGAGGGCCCAGTTCTTGCAGAGGCCTTCTGACAAGCATTTGATGCAAAGGAAGAAGTTAATGAGTGGTTTTATTTGCATCAGCATTTAAACCTATACAAATTGCTAAAAATTATTTTCTTTCATGCACACTCAATTGCTACCTGATTTTCTCCATACTATCATAAATTTCTAAAATAATTGTAGCCTACTCTGCTATATCTCCTCCTTTCTTTATCCTGATATACTGTGGCTTCTCTACCAGAATTCCATAAACACTGATTTTGCCAAGACTTCTAAAATATCAGTATTACTCAGTATTCATGACTATGTCCCTATTTATTATCAACCTGTATCCATATCAGTAAAGATTCCCATAATCTAATAGGCCAGCAGCCAAGGATTATCTCCTCAATGCTAGATGCATCTTTATGACTCCCTACTAGAGAACTCCATCTCAACAATTCATGTACAACTAAACCTCAGAATGTCCCTACTGAGTCTTTCTCTTTCTCATCAAACTGTTCCCTTTCAGTCAGTGTTCCTTTCCTTGATAAAAGGCACCACTGACCACCCAATTTCCTAATCCATACATTTAGGTATCATTAGTAATATCTTGCTTTTCATAACCACATCATTATTCAATTATCAAGTTCTATCACTTATATCCCTTCTGCATTTATGGAATAAGTACTCTATCCTTTCTGCCTTGTTTCCTTGTCACAGACTATCAACATCTGTTTCCTGGGCAATAGCCAATCTACCTGTTTCAAAATAGATTCTTCTCTCATATCAATTATCCACATTACACTCTTTAAAAAAAACTGTAATAATATATCTCCCTTCTTTAAAAGCTCCACCGTGGATTCCTATCACTCACACAAGGCTCTCCAAGACGTCTACAAATGCTGATTCCATCTGATCTGATCTCATTGTTCTCTTCAAACTCAGGTATGCTTTAGTAGTGCTAAACTACTTTCCCGTGCTCTCTGTGCTAGTTTCTCTTGTCTTAGGACCCTCTATGTGGCTAGAACAATTATCCTTACTTTGCTTCCCAGACAACCAAGCTTCTAAGCATTTTCTTTCTAAATCTCTCTCATGCTTTAAGTGCCAGCTAAAAATTCTCCCCAGGGAGGTTCGACTGCTTGCTATGCACTCTCATTCTACACTGCATCTCTCTTATAACAGTCATCACACTTCACTGTACTTTTTCAATTACCTATCTGTTTTCTCTGTTAGAGAAACTTATGGAGAAAGGGATTCACTTCGCCATTTATTTATTGCTCTACAAACCGGCGTTTAGTACAGTGCCTGGCACCAGAGTAAGTGCTCATCGAATAACACAATGAGTAAGTGGGTGAATGATTACAAACTAATCACTTCATCTTTAATAAATACATTAAGCGAAGCAGAAAAGGCCATGCGGCAGACGTGCATTGAATTTCCTTTTCATTTCAACTTTTTCTTTTGAAACATTTTAAACTTAGAGATAAATATAAAGAATAATATAGACATCCACTTACACACTATCCAGATTCAACAAATGTTAACATTTTGACCTATGTGATTGAGGTTTAAAAATACTGCTATTACTATTACTGCTGTTATATCCTTTCAGTCAGTCCCATTGCACCCCATTCTCCTCCTTTCCTCTTCAGAGGCAGTATGTTCAAGTTGAGGAGTTCCCACTCTATTCATGCTTTTGTGAGTGTACTATATATGCCTGTAGCTATAAACAATAGCCCTTCTAAATTGAGCTTGTGTTTTAAATGAAATTAAAGTAGATGTATATTTTTAAAAGCTCATCTTAACTCTTGTTATGTTTTTGAGAATCATCCATGTTGGCAAAAGTAGAACTAATTTATTCATTTAAGTTCTATATTTTCTACTACATCAGTGCACTATAATTTATATACCATTCCTTTATTTAAGGATACTTTCTTGGTAATTTTAAACAATGATGTAATGAACAAGTTATACATGCTTCAATTAACACATGCTCCAGGGTTTCTCTAGTTACATGAGTCAAGAATGAAAATGTCAGTCTACAGCTATACAAATTTCTAATATTGTATAAATTGCCATTATATAATTTTTTTTGAATTGTATGACTCAGATATTGCTTGTTTTATTGTGTATGCTTTATCAGTTTCCACAAAAGCTCTATAAAAGTTGAACCAAGACTGCAAATGTTCTAATTTTGTTTAGGGACTTTTTATGGATTTTGAGAATATATTGTTAAATATATAAATACTCAGAATTGTTATATTTTCTTTGGATTTTTTTCCTTTTTAATAAAATAAAATCCTCTTTAATCAATAGTATTTTCTGTCTAAAAACTATTTTGTTTAAAAGAAATAATATTACACTAATTTTATTTTAGTTTTGTCTCAGATATAATTTCATATAATTTGGTCTTCAAATTTACAATTTCCTATACCTTAATTATGTCTCTATGGCTATTTCCTTTTTTACATGTTTCAAGAATAAGACTGTAGGGTCAGGGATGATGGCTCCCACTTGTAATACCAGCACTTTGAGAGGCTGAGGCAGGAGAATCACCTGAAGCCAGGAGTTCGAGACCAACCTGAGCCACATGGCAAGACCCTGTCTCTACAAAAATTACAAAAAATTAAACAAATGTGTTGATGCACACCAGTAGTCCCACCTATTTGGGAGGTTGAGTCAGGAAGATTGCTTGCGGCCAGGAAATCGAGGTTATAGTGAGCTGTGATCTAACTGGCCACTACACTTGAGCCTGGGCGACAAAGCAAGACTCTGTCTCTTAAAAAAAAAAAAAATTAAGCTGTGAGCATATGGTGAGAAAGATTTTTTTTTAAATTTATGACAATCTTATTCGCACATGTTTATGGAGCCTCTCCATGGAGAAATTTCACATTTAGTTGAGTTCTAGGGATATCTGAAATTTTTGTTAATTTTCCAGCTACCAGTTCCCACACAATGTTGAGTGGTGTAAATTCAGATCACTCACCATACAAAGCCCAATTCTGTGCTTCCAAAGTATTCCAAGTGACTATTTTCTTCTCTTTGGCCCAAGGAGGTCAACCTCCTCCAGTTCTAAATCCCTCAGCCCTTCGGGACTCCTGAGTTTTTGCAGGGATTTCATTTTCACCTTCTCACTAGCACCATATTGGTGTAAGAATCTCAGTCTTTAGGAGTGATTCTAATACCTATGTGCACTGTTTGAATTTCATAACTGTTAAATACTCTGCATTTGAGTTTTTTCTTCATTTCTGGCACCTGGGGATTTTACTTTCTTACTTGTGAACTTGTATGTATACTGTAAAATATTTTTTATTATATTTTATCCAGTATTTCATTGGATTTGAAAAGATGGAAGAGGTTTTGAACTCACATAGAGATAATGGGAGAAAATTCAATTGGTAGTTAGCATTAAAAAGTGAAAACAGAAATGACATAACATCTAATGTCAGAGGGTTCCACTTCATAATGGCATTCCATACATATACACATACTGAAGAAATTCTAGAAAAATTTAATGTATGAAAGAATAGCAATGTACATTTTGATATAAGCTCACCTTTAATGACGTCAGACTTATTGTTAGAAAAGCTTATCAATATCAACATTTTTTAGGAGAAACTATATGTATAAGGGTGATGTTAGAAAGTCATTTCTAAATTGACTTTATGTTGGTAGAGAAAGATTTAGTGGTAGTTGCAGTAAAAGGGAATTGATAGTGAAAGTGTTGGTGACACCTGAGAAAACAGTCATTGATAAAGTAGCTGAAGAAAGTCAAATATTGATTATCCTATATGCAACAAATACTGTGCTAGGTGATTTATATGCTATGATATTTAATACCACCACAATCTTATATCCTAGCTATTATTCTTATCATTCTACAAATGAGTAATCTGAGTCTCATAGTTTAAATAACTTGCTCAAGATTACACAACTAGCTAGCGCATGTAGGATTTGGTGTTGGTCCTGAGTTTTAATGATTTCATATTATAATTGCACTCTACTAATATTAATTTAAAAAAATAAATGTGACATACATGTCATAGAATATTTAGGGGTTAAGGAAGTAATTTGAACTTATTTCTTACCTATTCAATGAAGTGACAAAACTATTAAAATAATAAGGTATAAAATTCCATTCACCTCATTCTTATGTTAATGTGTATTTATTTTTGTATAATTAAGAAATTGAAGATATAGAGGACATACATATAAATATAAGTGTAGATATAGATAGCTTTTTATTTTTCAGTAAGCCTAGTATGTGCATGAATATATAAATGAGTCTCATAACTAATTAAAAATTTGCTGAAGGATCAACTTTTCCCAAAGTCATGTGTTCCTTCAGTTCCTCCCTTTTTTTCTCTTTTTCCATTCTTAGATGACAGTGATATTTAGTCTTTCTCTCGCAGATAAACATAATTAAAAATTTAAGAAAATTATTAGTGCTTAAAGTGTCTCATTTTAAGTCTTTATGTCTCACACAACTATATTATTTTAGAAAAAGAAATGAGTAAGATTCTTATTAATAATGGAAGGTTGGCTCTTATTAAATTTATTAAATCACTTATTATTTACCAAAGGATTAGAAAAATATTAGCAGATGAGTTGCTTTCTGTCTTAGTCTAAATTCCCAGAAAATAATTTAGGCAAAAATTTATGGGTGACTTAATTGGTAAGCAGTGCAATCCCAGGGGAGCAAGAACAAGGAAAGAGGAAATGAGGCAGGAAGGAGAAAGAGCCATATGAGGGTATGTTATAAGCTAGTCGCTATTTGGTGTCAGTTGATGCTGCCTCTTTGATTTCACCTCTTTAGAGGGGCTATAAGGCTTGCATTTCAGGGGATATTTTCCTAGGGGAAGAATTTTTCTCCCAATTATCCATTTTGTCAAGGTTTTCCTGGTAGTGAATTAACTTTTCTGTATTTCCAAGTTGTGTGTGTATGGTCAACAAGCATGTCCTGCAGCATGTCATGTCTTAGCCTCAGAAAGAAAGTATCAAAACGGGAGGTAAGAGTTGCAGAGTGTGCATATGAGATAAGGTGTTACTTGCACATCTCATATTATATCCTCCATTTATGTTGCTTCATGAGACCTCCACATATCTGAAAATACGATGGTCCCTCTTCTTCCTTGAGAATGTTTTTATGAATCTAAGCAGTCACAATGTACACTTCAGGTGTAGAATGATTTAGGTCAGAGTGTTAGTAAACAATACTCTTTGCTGTTTGGTGGTGAATGATGATATTCATCCTATTCATCATTTCCTTCCTCCACTACCCATTCTAGATTTCCCTGAAACCTAAGCTGCATAGTGGGCAATTTTGCTTGATTTCATTTCATTTCTTTTTCTTCTGCTCAGAGTGTTTCAAATCTTTGGAGCCTAGGGAGCTGAGTCTTTCATTGGTCCTTATTAGGTTGTGGATGCTACCATTTGCCTGCTTGTCATTATTACTGGGCATTGAACCAAAAAGACATGTCTTAGTGAATACCCTGAGAGCCACTCATATTTCCTCTGGTCCCCACTGTGTAGCAGCAAAATTCTCTCTTCAGAGTTGATTATTCCACCAGAATGTTACCTTATTTTTTTACTTAGTGATCCATTGATTTAAGGACCTAAATTGACCAGTTAATAATTGAGTATCTACATTTCCTCTGGCAAAAAAGTTGACTCATAGGAGCCAAAATAACTTCCCAGAAGAATGCTTTCCGTGGTTTCCATATGTACTACCAAATGTCTACCATAGATTTTGTCCAGGTCTTAGCTTGAGATCGGTTTCAAGTATCAATATGTTATTTGAGAAATGAAGGCTATATTGGTAAGGGAATGATGAATGGAGTCAGAAAAATAAGGCAGGCTACAAAGGGTACATTATTGAGTCATCTACTTGTGTGAGTAATTGAACTTAATCCCAACAAGAAAACACTTGGGAATATATCACTCAAAGGGCAAGAAAACTGAGATGTTAACATACCAAATTCTCCTATCAATAATTGAGGTTGCTTGTAAGGGTAAGTGTTAATTCACCGGCACTATCCATCTGCCTTGTACATAGCTTTGGAGAAAGCCTTCAGGCCACAAGATGTAGATACTGATAGAATTCCTACTGGAGCTCACTGGAGCATAAAGCTCAAAGAATTGCCCTCAAAATCTCAAAAATTTTTGCTTAAGTGCATATACTATAGCTTAGGGAACAGCACTTGTCCCACAGGCTGCTGTTGCTGCACTAACAGCTTAACTGTTTACCAGAACATTCTACCATGTTATTCTGTTGGATACATAAGATACATGGTAAGAAAATTGGATTCCATTGTTATGCACAATTGTCTTATCAACTTCACTATAAAATTTATCTTTGGACCAGAGACAACGTTGTATGGGATATTTTGGGATTAAATCAATCATTCTTGATCACTTGCATGGCAAAGACACTTATATCTGGAGAATATCTGGATTCTGGGTAGACATTTTCCTAGGGGAACTTGGTACTCTAATACACCTGCAAGCAGTTGCTTAACTATGTCATCTTGAGGCCTGGGGCAATATTAAGGACCCAATATCAGTCTCTGCTCTTGGCAGGTTGTGTATTATGCAGTGATGGTGGGTACATGAGTCTTGGTCAAAGAAAACTCATGCTTCTGGGCCCATACATATCTCCTATCCCTGTCACAGGGCTTATTTCATCCATGAGCCAACTATGCAGATGCTGGGGTGGCAGAAGATAGATGTGATATATACAAGGAAAATCACCTTGAAAACATGGCTGTTGAGAGCTATCTCTGCAGTTGATGGTAACTGCTGAGCATTAACACTGACATAAAGATCCACATATTCTGAGAACTGGCCAAGAATTTATGTTTTTCGGGTTATTCATCATTTCTTTAAAAACTAAATGTACCATTCAAAACTCTGACTACAAGGACAGTTTTCCACACTGTTTCTTAGGACTTGTGTTAAAGTGAGGCTATAATGTGGCAACAACCCATTTTCAGCCATTGCCAATGTAAGGTGCTGGGCCATTTGTGCTTCAGGCTCAGCTTCTTTACTTCTCTGCCAGTTAGTTTTAGTGAACTTCTCATTAGGCCAAAGATGAGAGTTGTAAAGCAGCATGTGCTAACAGAAGGAAGGACAAGATAGTCTGAGATGCCAGGGCATGTCATTTTATATGGCTTTATTAATCTGTTTAGGTTTGATCTGGACTGTATGATTACCACTTCTCTATGAGGCAGGATGATACCCAACTACCTGTTTTATTTAATTTATCTCATTATAAATAACTCATGTTCATATAACTTAGTCATTGTGTGCCTCACGGTGGGCCACTCAGGTTCTACTAGGGAACAGAAGCGTGAAAGTATTTATAATATAATCAAAATACATTAAAAACTAATTTTCTTATATTTTTAAAATAAATCACAAAAGTACAGTGAACATGAAAAAAACTTAGGAGATAAATAAACTCCAAAAATAATGCACTTAATTACTAATGCTGCCACCAAAGTATAACCTCCAATAATCTCCTTTGTAATGACTTCATATTTCACTCTACCATTTTTAATTTTCATTAAATTTAAGCATGCTAAAGAATTTAGGATTTTTAGCTGATAATTTACTTATATATTATGTTTTAATATGTAGTAAATTGAAATGCATGATTTTAGATTCAACTTTGAAATTAATTTTACCTTTTCAGATTTCTCCAAATTAGTTTGGTCTTTAATTTAGGATACTATTTTCAAATATCATGGATGGAATTTTCCATGACAATTCTTTAAAACTTTACTCATCCTTATTTTTTAAATATATTGAATAAAATATTATTATATCTAAGTAATTACGTTTTATATTTTTATCATAAAAATTTAAAAAGAACACTAAAAGCTGAAATTTTGCTACTTTGTCATTTTGAAAAATTGAATCATGATAGTCTTTTTAAAATAATTTAATAAAATATTACTTATTTGTTGATCTGTTAAGATGGAGTAGAAGAAAAATTAAAATTCTCACCTTTTTGTGTCTATCTGAATGTATGAAAAAAGTTATTCATAGAATGAATTTTAGTTATTATTAAATTGGAATTTTATTTTGACATAATAAAATGAATTTCATATATTTTCAAACATATTAGTGTCCAGATTTTCACTATTTCCCAAAATTCCCATAAGATTTTTTTGCATGTGTTTAATGGCCACTAAAATAAAATTTCAACTATTGGTCCCTGCATATATAATTTATTTTCAGGTGGTCAGTCTATATAAAACATTCCATAAATTTTGCATTGCATATATTTGTCATTTGTTTTCTTCTCAAGGGAGTGAAAAAATTATTAAATGAACGTGAGAAATTTACCTACTTAACTTTTAATCATTAATTTAGGTTTACTACACAATTGTTCAGTTTTGTTTTCTTTGGATTCAAAGGATACTGAATTATTGACTTTTTACCTATTGAAAGGGATCTCTCTTTCCTGTAGTAACTTAACTTTGAATAGTTAAACTAAATTTATGTGAGTGTCTATATTAGATTGCATCTGCAGGAGTTATTTAGTCTAATTCCCTGGAGGCCTACTTAACATTGGTGTTTCTATACCTGATTTACAAGACTCTCCACACTAATTCAAGATTTAAAATGGATTACAACATCTCTGATTCAACAGCTTTCCTTTAGGCTTTACATTAAAGGCTTATGATAAAAGTTTAAAGCTGATTTAAGAAGACATCTAAACAAATAAAAACATAAATCCACCTTGAATATTGTCACTTTAACAAATAGCATTGTAAAATTTAAATAATTACACATATATTTAAAAGAAGTAAAATCTCAAGTCGCTTAAATTATCATAGCTTGTAATGGTTTTGTAAAATTACTTTCTTTTCTAATCTATTTAGATGATCACTTTCTTCTTTTCACTTCACTAAATTAGACATAGCTAATTGAATTTATTCTTTTCAGGAATAAACAATTTTGGTTCTCTTTTGCTATGTATATAGTTAGCTTTGGGGACTACAATGTTGAAATGGTGGTGATTTCTTCTTTTTCTTGCCAAAACAGAATGTAAGGACTTAAAGACCATGTTGGCACACTAATAAAGACTTCACATAAAGAAGAATGAGATAATTTCAAAACCAAAATCATAAATAAGATTTTTTTTCATAAACCCCCAGGAACCTCTGATGTCCTTTTACTATCTTACTTACAAAGTATTTTAAATATATTGTAAGTTTATCTGTTTTTCTTTTCTTATTTGTCTTTTGATTTAGTGTTTGGTATGGTGCCAACAACCTTAAATTTGTCAAGTTTTATGGATAATCAGACATTCGGTAAGAATGACAGTGAAGAAACACCAAGATTTATAGTATGAGTATTTAATACATCCCTGGCAATATTATAAATAGTTCACACTGGTTTAATTATAATGATCCTAACATGTATGTAAATATGATAATTATCCCCATTCTGAATAGGAAATTGAAGCACAGAGAAATTAAGTAACTTTTATTGCATACTAGGTAAACTGAATAATTGGAATAAAAACTAAGTCGCTATTTTCCAGACTCCAAGTCTTTATCCTAAAGGCCTTCACAGTGGATGAGGTTCTGCCACTATGCAGTTTCATGGCTTTTGAAAAGTTACAAAAGTGTTCTCTTTTTTAGGAATATTAATATGACTGAGGATTTTTGAAAATGTGTTCATGAAATAGAGAACGGTTTAAACCTTTAAACCATTTCTTGCCCTGACACAAAGCAAGGAGACTTGTTTGGATGGAAAAGGAATGTTGATATGCTCTGTTGACTGTCAGCTGTCTCCTCATTCTTACAGTGTGCCATCACTTTATAAGTTATTTTTTGAAAACTAACAGAAATTTTTTTTCTTACATAGTTCCACATTTAGTAGACATTTGTCTGGCTCTAAACTAGGAGTGCTGGATTCTTGTAAGACAAAGAACCTGTAGCTAAGTATTCTGTCTTCCTGATATAGCTTCCTCACCTACAGCAGCATGCTTGAAAATCTGTGTTTTCTGATTAGCTTTATATAATTTAACATGCATTATTCAAAACAGAACAAAACCGCTTTTTATAAATCATGCATAAAAATTATAACAGAGTTTTAGATCTTTTTTTTTCCTTTGAGGATAAGAGTAAAAATAATGTTTCAAAGTCTTACCTACTAAAAAAAGGAATCTTATTCTTTAGATTTTTAAAAATGAATAAGGAAGCACTGAGAATATGTGTTTACATGAAAAGATAATCAAATGATGCAAAATGAACTGCGTTCAAATGTCATACTCCCAAGGGATCTTTAACACTGTGTCATCATTTATTATTGCTTTGTTTCTTTCTTTTTCTTTTTAATTTTTTAGAGAATGAATTATGAATAAGAATAAACAGCATAGAGATGTAAAAAAAAAACCAGCAGACATAACTTTGATGACAACTACTTTGGCATATGTAGCTACCTTCCAATGTTTTTCTAGGCAGATTTCAGATAGAAGTGAAAAATAACATACCAAGTAAAAAAAAAAAAAAGATGAAAAAGAAAAAAAGTAAAAAGAAATCCACATAATTATCTCAAGCCAAAACATCTGTGTATGTGTATGCTCTCTGGTATCTTGCTTGCATTTAATATATAAGAATTTTTTTTCTTTAAATAAAAAGTTATTCCCCTCTACTATTTAAATAGCATCCAGTAGAGAAAATGACATAGTGTTCATTTGGCGGTAGAGATCAGACACCTTTCTTACGCTGAAATTCAGGCATAAATCAGTGTTCAAGTAGCCTAGAGTAAAGCCTACATGAATATTGAAGGAAATTCCTGCACTGTAGGTGTTTTTACCATGATAGAATGAAATATATATATGTAGAACTTATTGATATATTACTAAAATAAAATAAAACAAATACAAGAATAATTCAAACAATTAAAAATAAGTTAAAACATCTATAATATACAAGCAGGGTATGAGGTAAGAGAGATGATAGGGCCTAAAGCTTCTTATCACTTATCACACATAAAAAATACAAAATACAAAGCATCATAAAGAGGAGTAAGCAAAATGAGTAAGTTACATGTGTGCCTGTGTGTGTAATGGATGGGGAGCAAGTGGTGGGAGTGGTTACAGTTTAGAGGAAGTAATAGGGACGTTTCTGTGGAGCAGACAGCATTGCGCTGAACCTTCACATTTATGTAGAATTTCTAAGTACAGATATGATAGCTGTCAAAAAATGCATGGTGAAAACACAAGTCATATTAATAGATACCTTGTTTTCCTCTTCAGTCACATTTGTTTTTCATTTGTCTTTCGATAGCCATCTGCCTCCGGCTTTCATGATAATTAAGATTTTAATGTTCATATGACAAATTTAAAGACTAAGGAAAGTTTAAGAACTAAGTTGCATCCGAACAATTTTCTCCATGAAGCAAATGACTGATAATACCTAACTGAGGAAAACATGACATTATCCTGCAGCAATTGGCTATCTTATTTCCCATCTTTATTCAGTATAGGAATTCCTGCTTTCAGAACCAACCATAAAATGATGATAATTATTTACCATTTTCTTTAATTGTATTGGCCTTTTCGCGAATAAGCTTAATATGCTTTTACTAATGGAAAACACAAGGCAATATTTTTTAAACAAATTTCTTTTTTTATCTCAGTTGTGACATCCTTTTTTATTACAGATAAAATTATTTCCTAGAAATATTTACAGATCCCCTTGTGACTACTGTGAGAATACTTGAGCAATTGAGTTCCATGGAGGGGAGAAACAGGAGAATTATATGGTACCACAGTTCACGATAACCTAGCAACTATGCTAACATCTTATGTCGTGCACAAAATGTTTTGTCAGACATTTGAAAACACATTATTACAACATTAATGTTTAAATAATAAAATCTATTTAACATTATTGATGTGTCATCAATTCTGAAAAATTAGCCCCATATAAATGGATAGGTTGAAGTATTTTCATTAAAGATATTACATTTTTTAAGTTGTGTTTGGGAATCAAGTTTAAAATAGACATATCACTTGTTGATTGCTTAGCATTTTTTAAAACTTTATTATAGAGCGAAAAGTTTAAAAACATATAATCAAGCTTGAAAATGCTATTGTGCTAGGTAATAGATATAATATTTTTCTTTACAAAGTTTATAACTTATTACTTAGATAGCTATATGTGAAAAGATGATATAAATATCAGGATTATCTTAAAGCACATTAACTATAAACCGTGGGGGAATTATTAAATGGGTTAGATCATTTTGAGCCAAAAGGCTTTAATACCATTTCAGCTTGGCCTTGATAGAAATTTAGTATAACAGTTCAAAAATAGAAATATTTTCTCTATATATATTTGTTCTATATATTTTACCCTATATAGTTAATATGTGGAAAAAATATTTTATTCTATCATCCTTCCTTGTCTGGTATGGTACAAACAGTGATAGAATGTAATGAGAGCTAGAAACAAAACTCAAAAAAGAAGATAAGGCAGAATTCTAGTGACTTTATTAGCAAAATAACATTCAGAGAGGTATAAGGGGACCAACTTGATAGTGTCTGATTGTTTAACCCATAAAATGCATTCTAGGTCTATTCTATATCCCTGGTCAACCAGAGAGGACACTGTTGAAAATTAATCAGTGAAAACCAAGAAACAAAAGTGAGGAAAAAACCAGAAAGGAGGCTCTAGGGTACAAAAGCAAAATGGTTAAAAAATAAGGGACTTCAAAAGGAAAGAAGAAAGAGGGTAATATTTTAACCTAAAACTCAACCAAGAATCTTAAAGATAGAAGGATATGCATTATTAAGATACTAGCTGGGTATTAGTCTATCTTCTTTGGAATAGTTTGTGTTGACATGAGAAAATGCTCAATGTCTCTAAGCATCAGAGAAATGCAAATCAAAACCTCAATGGGATATAACCTAATGCCAGTGAGAATGGCTTTTATCAAAAAATCCCAAAATAACAGATGCTGGCAAGGATGCAGAGAGATAAGAACATTTATACACTGTTAGCGGGACTGCAAACTAGTACAACCTCTGTGGAAAGTAGTATGGAGATACCTCAAAGAACTAAAAGTAGACCTAACATTCAATCCAGCAATCCCACTATTGGGTATTTACCTAAAGGAAAAAAAAGACATTCTGTTAAAAAAAAAAAACACTTGCATTCGAATGTTTGTAGCACCACAATTCACAGTTACAAAGATGTGGAAACAACCCAAGTGCCCAATACATGAGTGGCTTAATAGAATGTGATGTATGTACACCACGGAGCACTACTCAACCATAAAATGAATGGTGATCTAGTATCTTTTGTAACAACCTGGATGGATCTGGAGAGCATTCTTCTTAGTGAAGTATCACAAGAATGGAAGAACAAACACCACATGTAATAAATACTAAATTGAAACCAATCGATCAACATTTATGTGCATATATGGAAGTAAAATTCAAGGGAAATCAAATAGGTGGGAGCGAGGAGGAGGGAATGGGTAAATTCACACCTATCGGGTACAATACACATTAACTGGGTGAAGGACGCACTTACAACTTTGACTCAAATTATACAAAAGCAAATTATGTAACCAAAATGTGTCTGCCTCTGTAAAATTCTGAAATAAAAATAAATAAATAAATAAAAATTAAAGATACTAGCTGGGGTTTTGTTGTTTTTTTTTTTGATTTTTTTCTCCATTATTTTTAATTATTATAATTACATGTTTTAATCAGAGAATTGTTTAAGAAATCACATACATTCCAATCCCATGTTAATTCTGCTTGGGATGGAAGATATGACTATAAGAAGTGTGTGCTCTTACAGGTAAGTTTGTTTCATATTGAAAATATTAAATATCATGAAATATCTGTAGAAATAGGAAGTACATTCAATAAGGAAGCAATTGTACAATTTCAGGAGAGACATAGTGATGAAACTGGCTATGTTGGACCAGCTGGTACTATTACTATATTGTGCTAATTCTACTTCTCAGTCCTGTCACCTACAGGGAGCCACATTGTTACCTGTGCCTTTTAGTATCATAGTGGATTTGAAGAGAGTTGGAAAGATTTAAAGCAAATTTAAAAGTACCTGGTTATCAAATCAAATCAATTGGTCTTAGGAATGGTTTTAATTTGGTGCCAAAAATGGCACTCAGATTTTTGGTCTAATCAATTGCATATATCCTGGCACTATTTATTGAAGAAAAATTGGTAAATAGAATGGTGCATTGGAACAGGTTATTGAACACAAATTTAAATGGCATCTCTATTACTATTTATTCTATTCTTCAAGCAAATTGCACTCATGTATTTTTTTTTTCAAATCTCAGTTTTCAAGCTTGTAAGATAAAAATTCTATTAAAAAACTATCTTTGGTGGGCACTAAAGATTGGTTTTCTCAATCCCTTTTAGGATAGAGAGACTTTGGGAAATAAAACTAACTATAGTAGATTACTTTGAAGCTGAGAGTTAGATTATACCAATCAAATAAATTTATAGGTCTCTGATTTTCAAATGAGTCGTGTGGGGCAGGAGGCAGAGAATTGCATAGATCATTGTAGAGTATTAATACATACTTGATGATTGGCAAGATCTTGGAAATCAGTGTATTGAAGAATATTATTATGTGATATTCATTTATCTATGCTCCAGGTATGTCCACTGCTAAGATTTGTATGTTTGTACCCTCCAAAACTCATGCTGAAACTTAATTCTCCATGTGGCATTATTGAGAGGTGGGGCCTTTAAGAGGTAATTGGGCCATGATGGTTCTGCCCTCCTGAATTATTAATCCATTCATGGATTCATGGACTAGTAGAATAATAAGTTATCACAGGAGTAGTTCTGGTGCCTTTACAAGAGGAAGAGACACCTGAACTGCTCAGGTCCCTCGCCATGTGATGCCCTGCAGGGCCTCAGACCTCTGCAGAGTTCCCCTCAGCAAGAAGACTCTCGCTAGATGTGGCCTCAATCTTGCAGTTCTCAGCCTCCATAACAGTAAGAAATAAATTCATTTTCTTTATAAATTACTCAATTTTAAGTATTCCGTCATAAGCAACAGAAAGCAGACTAAGATATCCAATAAGTAGGCTGCGCGGCTAAATTCTTTACACAGCCACTGAAAATGTCATCGGCAAAGGGAGCAACTGCACCTTAGAGACATGTTATTAATGGCTGTCTTCTGTGGGCAGAGGATAAAAGTGAGATGCTTCTGTTGACATGCATTCCCCAATTTCAGTAGTAATGATACAATTCTGATGGTTATGAAGGCAAAAATACAACATTGAACAACATTGAACAACAATTAACTGTAACTGTGATTTTTGAATCACACAGAAAAAACATGTGATATAATCTGAGCAATTTGACCAATAGAGAGTTTGTTAGTAGCTAGTAGAGCATATCATCCTTAAGGAAATATATTAGCCCATTAATTTGGTACTTTATTTACTTAACTAAAACCTCCTCTATGTCTCATGAAGAAAGAGTCCTGAATTAAATTATCAGATAGAATTTTATTGTGCCTCACCAAATTCCTATACCTGAAATTTCTCTTAAAAACAGATTCTTTTGAGTGAAGGAAAAACCACACACCAGGTTAAAAAACTCTATGCAGACATCTGAAGTACACAATATATCTTTTTCCCAGTCTTCCCCTAAGAGATCTATTTTGATTTACTCAAGCAACTTGCAATGGAAAAAGAAAATTATATAAACTTCTCTAGAGTAATTGAACACTGGCTCTAAACTAATTCTGTTCTCTTGGATCTAGACTGTCATAGTGCTTCACTGATCAAATGGAGGACTTATGAGGGTCAGGTGATAAATAGTTTATTCTGTTTATGTAACTTCACCATAGTTATTTCCCCAGTTCATGAGTTTGTGGTTAGAATATAAATGCTAAGACACTGGCAAAATCCCGACAGAACTTTCCTGACGAATGAGGGGTTATTGGTTGGCAAGCTAATTGGAAGGCTTTGGAGCTCCCCTATCTTTGCTAAAATAGTAAATAAAAGCAATATTGAATTCCTGGAGGCTTTAAAGAACTTAGGGTTATTGTCAAAAGCAATAAAGAGGGAGAAGAAATGAACTTTGCTGCACCCTTATATATCTTATATTTTGACCTGTGGAGAAGAAAAATGATTCTTAGAAAATAATAAAACGTTATTCCAAGCATAATTAGGTGGTGACCATTCACACTCATTTTCATTCTTATTTCAATAAATTAAAATCGTTTCTCATACCTATTATGCAGCTATTGATCTACTAGATGTTATGTTCTTTTTCTATATCCCAATAATCAGAAGAACTGAAGAAGCATTCTGCTTTCCTCGAGGAATTACAACAATAAATCTTCATTGATATGCTCAGGTCTATGCAAACACTCTGCTTTTTGGCCATACTTTAGTCTGTAGAAACCTTAAACACCTCACCACACCATAGGACATGACATGTTTGTGCCACGATGTCCTATTGCTGAACGTACGTGTTGATCAGGAAGTAGTATTTTGGATGTCAGAATACAGTAGTGATACTCTACAATCGTACAGGCATCTGATAGTTTCTGGCATCTGTAGTTCTAGACATGTCAGGATACCTCCTCCAGAAAGAACAAGTTACTTCAATTTACTTTTTCTTATACTGAAAAAGAGGCATAATGGTTGGCAGACCTCTTTGGGTTCTGGAGAGAACAGGTATCATATTTAATTGTATTGCTCTGACACATTTACTAAGCGGCTTATCAGACTGCCAGTTTTGAGTTGGACTGAGAACAAGAAAAGGCTTTCCAGCTGGCTGACACTTGATCTATTGAAAAACTGTTTCCACCCAGCCCTTATTAGCTGCTGAATGTGATTATGCTTAAAATGCCTGTCTGATCAGGATGATTCATGAAGCCTATCCTAAGCTTAGTAGGAAAGTCGGAGCACAGGCTGCTTAGATTTTGAAGCAATCTTAGGCTTTGTTTCAAGTGACCAGAAATGATTCTTAGCTTATTATTGTGCCGTGGTAGATATTGAACACCTGATGATGGAACAAGTGACTATCAGTCCTGAACTTCTTATCATACACTTGGTGTTAGTTCATTCAAAGCTTGTAGAGCCAGTCACACCCCGAAGCACCCTTTTGCAACGGGATGTGGTATACTCAAGATTCAGTTTCAACAGGTTTTAATTTCCCTACATGTTTACTCCTGCCACTTCTCATTGCACCCACATTCATAATCTCATTAGGATTCCCTAGAGAAAAAAAATGTGATCCAGAAGTGGAATGCTACAGTTGAACAGGATAGCTGGGGAGAGTGTGGTAAAAGGAAATGCTGGCAACAAGTAAAACATCAAGTGTTACGTATTGTTTTCCATTTGATCTGGAATTAGGGATTACTGGAATTACAAATATGTGGTGATTCATGGGCAGTAGCTCATGGTTTATGCAAATAATGAGGAATTTGGAAAGAACAAGATTGGAGTATTGATTACAAGAGAGTTTGTAGAAGAGAAATGTGGATAGACCTCAATGGATAGGCTTAGTGAGTGAGAATATTTGTGGCTGATGTGAATATTCAGTAAGGGAGGCTCTCAATAATTGGATGGACAAGGTACCCCATCTTAAGGATATCAATCAGTTTCTTCCCATCCTAGCTCTTGCTTAGTGGGTTCATACACAGTGTGACCATGGTGTCAGGGAGAGATTATGTGTGGGATCAATAGCAAGGACTTCCTCATGTTAAGGTATATCAAATACTGAAAATGTTAATTGCCCAATCAGCAAATTGCAAAGAACTATCAATATGGTGCCATATCTTGGGGGAGTCAGTCAGCCTCCTAATAGGAGAATTACATTGGATGTTCCTATTTCAAGGAGAGTTCATTAATTTTTCCTATCTAATAAACATTTGTTTAGAAACAATTATGCCTTTTCTCTTCATCCAGTTGCAATAAACACACCTTCAACTGATTTACTAAATACTTTATTCACCATCAGGTTTTCACACACATTTATTGTGATCAAGAAATTCATTTCTACCATAAAATAAATTAGGCAACTAACTGACACAAGATTCATTAATTCACCAGAAGCATCTGCTCTTAGAGAATGAGAGAACAGACTAGTGAAAAATCAAGTAGTCTCAAACATTGAGGAAAAGGAAAACCTTGTAAATTTGGAGTTTTGTTCCGTGGGGTATTACTCACTATTGCCAAAGTCTATGCGTTCTGGTGCTAAGAGATGTAATAGCGGTTTCTCTGAAAATCATATAAATTTTTAAATCTTATAAAATAATAAGCAGTTAAATAAAAAATTATGCTTCTCATCCCTTCAACTTTGGTGTCATATTTTGATAATTTGGTACTTGAGGATGTCATGCTTCTCCAGGGACTTACGAACGAGATCTCTAAACTGAAAACTAAAACTCCCACAAGGCAATATTGTGACCCTCAGGCTACCAGATCAGTAACCCAAAGATGGCATTATTCTGTTAGTTTAATGCCTGGTCCTTTAAATCAAGGTTTAATATGTTTGCTACAACAAAATCAGAACAGGCAGTAGTATTTGTCAACTCAGTAGTATCACAGTACATTTCAGTCCTGCCATGTGCATTAGTAGACTAGAAATATCCAAACTGGCAAAACAACCAAGAGCTCTCAACTGTCAGGAAGAAAAATTTCAGTAACTGACCCTTCACCTCCAAATACAAAACATGGACAAGATGAGGTGCTAATAAAAGATAAAAGAATGGGTGATGAAAAATGAATGTTATAAAAATCAACCAAGTCTTGAGAACTCTTTAAAGACTGAGGGTGTCTGCAGTCATCTGTAATTTTATCTTTTATAACTTATTTAGATAGATAGATACATATTTCAAATATAAAATTTCCTTCTCTCCTTTTTTTTCATCTCTTGAAGATACATGCAATGACTGAGAAATAATGAGTTTCTCCTTTTGGGAAAAATATAAAATATATATATATATATATATATAGGTAGATATATAGATACATAGATAGATAGACAGATAGATGGCAGCATTAGCCAAAAGGGAAAATTTTATTATAGATTTTTTTGTTTTGAGATAGCGTCTTACTCTGTTACCCCAGCTAGAGAGCAGTGGCATCATCATAGCTCACTGCAACCTCAAATTCCTGGGCTCAAGCAATCCTTCTGCCCTCGGCCTACCATGTAGCTGGGATTACAGGCATGCACCACCACACCTGGCTAATTTTTTTCTATTTTTGGTAGAGACAGGGTTTTGCTCTTGCTCAGGCTGGTCTCAAACTCCTGAGCTCAGGAAATCCTCCTGCCTTGGCCTCCCAGAGTGCTAGGATTACAGGCATGAGCCACTACACGCAGCCTTAGTATAGATTTTTTGTTTAGAAATTTAGGTGTGGGAAAAGGATTTGTTATGCTTTTACAAATTTTGAAGCTTCTTTCATTGAGATGTGGAAATTACATCCCCTTAATTTGAAATTAGGTTTGAGGGACTATTGAGACTAATTGAATATGTCAGAGGTGATGATATTTGATTTCTGAGACTATTTCATAAAAGGCAATGGAGACTCTTCCTTGCACACTAGAACACTCATGGCTTGAACCCTGAGCTGTCACACTATGAGGAAGCCTAAGCCACATAAACTAGCCACTATAGAGGTCTTAGTCTACAAGAGAGGTTTCAAATGCCAGCCACGTGAGTGGGCCATCAGGAAAATCCGTCCCAGCTCAGTTTTCAGACAACTACAGCCCTAGCCAATATCTGACTGCAACTACATAGAGACCCAAGTGCTAACTATGAGAAAAAGAAAATGGCCGTGTGAAGCTGCTAAGCTTCGGGATAATTTGTTTCTCTACCATAGTAACTGTAACAGGATCTTTACGGGTCTCAGGAGGGGCGGGGTGGGGAGCTTGGTGGATACAGGTGACATCCTTTCTAATACCCACTCTAACCTCCTTTAAGCATGTGGGGTCACAACCCTAGTCATATATTACCTTGCAGCTGGGACACCACCTGTGATTTTTCTTTTTCATTTTCTATAATTAGACACACTCATGATGGATTTATTTAAAAATTGAGTAACACAATCAAACAGTTTGATTCTAGAATGGTGATTATAGTGATAACTTCTTAATATTTTCATAAGGCTTTCCCGTTTTAGTAGTTTTTAGTTTGTCACAGAAAGGACGTCATTTTGGAGTTTGCAACTTTATTAGCAGCTTCCTGATTCTGTAAGTTCCTGACAGTGGTTCTGCCCTGGCTCATTTTTATAATCCTGGAATCTGAGCATAGACTGTGTTCCCCCTTTCCCTCTCCCAGTAATCTAGTGAGCTATTTCTACCACTTAATAAATTCCTTCCTGCTTAAACTATCTAGTTTGTATCCTGTTGCCTACATTTAACTACCTTGACCTCTTCTTTGGGTTCTTGGAAAGATAAAATGAAACAACATATAAATTGTCTGGAATGTACAGACTCAAGAAATATTAATTTTCTTCTCTTCAATTACTTTACCCGCTTGAAAGATATTAGTGATTTTCCATCAATATCTTAATTTATTTCTGATCAAACATTCATATTCTAAACATTTCCTCTGTAGAAAAAAAGTAAAATTTTCATTATGCATTTCATAAAACAAAAAACAAGAGTCATAATGTATTAATTTTGTAAAAGTTCTACTCTTTCAAAGGTATAATTCATGAGAGTAGAACTTAAGAATAAATATGCCTTTTTTCTGTATTTCTAATAATTTTCTAATAATGCTAGTAACTGTAAGATTAGAATCAAAAGAAGTTGCCTTTTCTGTTTAATAAGAATGTCATAACCTCTTTTCATCTTTTATTACTAAGGTTTATCTTTCAATAATCATGTTCAATCCTATGGGTACAGGATAAAAAGATTTGAAGTAGCTAGTGCAGGGAAAAGTTCATTATAGAAGGGAACTGATTGTCAATATTGAAAAAATAATCTAACAATAGATTATCATCTTGCATTTTAATTTAACTTGACTAAGTAGACAAACAGGTCTAAGGATTTGCAAATACCTTTAATATTTGAGGAGGAAAAAGAATTTGAAGGTAAAATCATGTCAGCTATATGAAGCTGTACACATCCTTTGCCTGTTAAAAATTTAATGATAAAAATCTCTCTTTTATAATAGAAGTTTACTTCTCACTATTCAAAAGACAGACAAGTGTTACTCAATCTCTTATAAGAATCAAATCTGTCTTTCAATATTTTAAATTTTCCCTTTGTTTTATGAGAATCCAATAAGGAAATGTAATGAAATGTTCTTGTAATTCTTTCTTTTATGTTTATTACATAAACTATAAAAACAAATGCATTTAAATTATTCACATTAATATTCTCTCTATAGTCTTATTTCAGACTATATGTTGGTCTCACATTTGTAGTAAGATTGCTGATTGTGCTTTGTTGAATTGTTCACTAAAAATGTTTTTTTTTTCAGGTAAGAATTTTTCCATTACACTGAAAAAACATTCCCAGTCTGATAATATTCAATAAATTCATAAGTGCTATCAAGTTGGCAGTAAAATTGGCAGAGAGAGACCAAAGAAAAATCATCATCGGCAAGAGGGGAATGCATGAATATAGTGTGCCAGGAAGCACTAATTGCAACTAAAACATTATATTTAACAAGTTGCTTGTATCATTATATTTCAAAATATTTAAAATATTTTACTAGTTTTTCTAAACTAATTTATTATGCATTGATAGCTATTTAGGTGCAATTTTTCTTTGATGAGGCATAAAAATAAGTATATATACAAAATTGTCATATTCATTAATTCATTTGTAATATGCTGGATTATCAATCTTGTCTTTGCTGTTGTTGAGCAGAAATATATATATAATAGGAAAACCCTAGAGGCAATTCCATTAAAATAAGGGCTAAAATAATACTGCAATCTATAAAGCTTTTAAAATATGTCAGCAAATTATTTGACAGTCCTTGGATTAAAAACTAGAGTCTAATATCTCTCCCGCTCTTGAATACAGAACAGACTTAATCACATGTTTTGATGACTAGAATAGGACAGAAGTGACATTGCATGACTTCTGAGACACATGATAAAAGGCAGTACACCTTTTGTCTGTCTCTGTCTTCTCTCTATCATGATTATCTTAACTAGGAAACTTGCCATCATACTGTAAGGAAGCCAAGCAGCCCCATAGAATGGCGATACTTATGTGTTCTTCCCCCAAACCCAGCTGATGTCCAAGGTGACAGCCAACACCCACAGCCAGAGACACGAGAGTAAACCTTTCAATTTTTCCAGTACCTGGGCTGCAAGCTGCCTCAGCTGAAGCCAGGTGGGGCAGAAATGACATTGCTGGATCCTGCCCAAACTCTAGATTTATAATGTTGTTTAGAGCCACTAGGTTTTGGTGTATTTGGTTACGCAGCAATGGATAACTGAAACACAAGCTATCATTAGTATTGTTTAATGTTATTCAGGAACTTTTCACCAATTCTTTCATGTACAGCTTATTCGATCAACAAATATCTGTTGCGTACCTATCATATGCCAGGTACAGTTTTAGGCATTCCAGGGGGTACAGAAGTGAACATGGGGGAAAAAAAAAAAACCCTCTGTCCCTATTGAAGTTGCATTTTAAAAGCAGACACAGAAAACATGTAATGATCATCAGTTGTAACTGCTATCAGGAAAAAAATAAAGATGAGTAAGTAGAGAAAGAGAGTGACAGAGTGATGCTGCTTTAGATCACGTGTTCAAAGAAGTCATCTCTCAGGCTATCGGCTGTGACATTTCAGAAAAGATAGGGAAAAAGGAGGAAGCAAACCATTTTAATATCTGGAATAAAAACATTACAGACAGAGGGAAGAGGGTATATTTAAGAACAATTAAGGATATCAGAGTGGCTAGAAGAGCGTGAACAAGAAAGAGTGATCAAAGAATAAATCTTGGTGAGATAATGCAGGACTTTGTTCATTATCTTAATGGATGATCTACATCCAAATTAGCACATAACTTTGTATGTATTCTAAGTTTAATGGGAAGCCATTAGAAGGTCTTGAGAAAGCAACTGACATAAAATTACATATTTAAAAATCAAAACTCTGAATACTGTCCTGGTGGTGGGCACACTGAAAGCCCTGACTTCAGCATTATAGGGTATATCCATTTAACAAAAACGTTTTACCTCCTCCTTAATATTTTGAAATAAAATAAAACTTCTGGTCTTTGTGTGAATAACAGACACTCATAATAGAGACCACTGTGATATCTCAGGCAACATAGAGCAGTAGGTAGGGAGAATTGCAGCTGATATGCAGGTGAGAGGTAGTCAAAGACAGAGAGAGAAATTTCTACTAGTTTGATGCACCAATGTAACCCCCCCAAATTAAGTGATATAAATAATGTAACAAAGATATAAGTATAATTATTTGAAAATGATATGATTGCTTATGTAAAAGAAACTCTGAAAATTAATGATGACAAAAATTTAATGAGATACATTATTATCCACCAATTTTGTAAATTCAGGTATGGAGGCTTAGAAAATTCAGGAGCTTGGTGTAAGGTCACACAGGTAGCAGAAATGTGAGGACTTAAATGCAAATTTTTGGCATCAAGAGGTTACAATTTTCTGTTTTGCTTCAATTCCAAAACTACAAAGATATTTCTGTACTACTCCCACAGTCAATGAATTTCAAACAAAAAAAAAATCTTAAAAAAAATGATAAAACTTACTTATAATTTAAAACAATGATACAACATTTCTGGGAATCAATTTGGTCAGAATATTTGAGTCTTAACAATGTTTCTTTCTCATAAAATCCATTAGTCTGTATCTCATGGTCTAACCTAAATAAATTATTGGAAAGGGAGTCTAGGCTTTATGTATGTAAATATTTAACTCAGCCATATTAATCATATTGAAAGTAAACATTTATCAGCACTAGGGTTAAGTAAATAATAAAAATAAAACAAAGAAACACCCTGTACGTGCTGGAAGTTCTCGATGTTAAACTTACTGGACAATTATTGTCTGAGTGTCATCAATAACACCTGACCATAGCCACCATTCCCAAAATAAACTCAATGGAAATGTTCATATCTTTCTCAAACTGGGAATAATTAGTCTTTGTGGAAATTCTTAAACTGATATTAATGTTCTCTGAAAATGGCTTCTGTTTTATATCTTCTGATGCCTTTCAGATTCAAAGTAGAATCCCATAGAATTCCTGATGAATATTCATATTTTATTACTTTTCTTCATCAGCTCCATTTTACTGATATTTTATAGTACTCTATATCCAAAACATAAGTATATTTATCTTATATTTTCAGAAATTTCTGATTCATTATATCTTATATACCACAATATAATACATATAGTCAATGAATGTTTTTCAGCCTTGGTTACCATTAGAATTCCCTGTGGAATTTAAAGAATACTGGTATCTAGAGCTCACTCTAAGAAACTCTATAACCCTGACACTGGTATGCTTAGAAGATTGTTGAAGTAATTATAATGCATCTTCAGATGTGAATCACCATGATAAATTGTATAATTGGTTTATTAATGCTTACTTTGATAGGCATTTAACCTTATAATTTTTTGTGACCATAAAAATACAATTTAATATTCCCAAGCTTCAAAAATTCTTAAACAAAAAATTAAAATTTGATAATGAAATTCAGGTAATCATTTTCAATAGTGCCTTAATTATATTGAGCCAGAAGCATATTATCAAATTAATGGTTCTAAAATTCACCCAAATAATCTTTAAAGAAAATTATCACTTAAGGGAGAAATGGAAAATATATAATAAAATACAAACACAACTTATTAGTTTTAATGATAAATCAAAGCATGATTTTAACTTTATAGGAATGTATCAGGTATATAAAAAGAACTTATACCTTATATTAACAGCAGTTCCATTTTCAGTTAATGAGAAGATATGGGGAGAAAGAAAATTAAAATTAAAACCTAAAATTGTTTCAAAATGTAATGGCTTCAGAGTTCAAGACCCAAATTATCTTTGAAAGTTAAAAGAAAATAACAGAGAATCAGTGATAATACGGTGACAATACTTGCATGTAGACTATACACCATATGAGAATTTCATCATACTCTGCAACTCAACATTATGTGCCAAATGTATAGATATTATTCAGTTTAAGAGGAATCACCCAGTGTCTCATTTGGGGAAAGACAAAAGTGCACCAGATAAAAGTTCACAATCACATCCTTGCCCCATAGTAATAGATGTTTCAGGAGAGATGATGTTGCTTGAGTCTCTCATCCAAAGTTATAGGGAATTCCTAAAGCAAGAGAGCAGGAATCTCTGACTGTTCCTCAGAAACCAAAATGTGATGGGATAAAAACGTTTGCACAAATTAAGGGCTATACACAAACATTTATAATTAGAAATGGGATCCCGTTTACTCAGTCAGTAAGGTAAAAGCAATAAGTAAACAAGTATGTTGAGTGGGGCAGGGAATATTTGACCAACATATTGAACAAAACTGAGGTAGAAATACCCTTGTCATTATACACACACGCACACACACATGCACACACACACACACCAAATGCTAAATTATAATATTAAAATGTTTTAAAAAAGCTTATGAACAAGAAGTAGAAAAATTCAAACTCTCAACCATTAGAAAACACACACACACACACACACACACACACACACACACACACACACACACACACAGTACCATGACTATCACTAAAGTAAAACTCTCATAGTTATCTGAATGCTGTTTAAAGGGCATGTTTAATTTTTGAAAAATCACCAACCTGCTCATTTTTCATAGGTACACTTTTCTGTATTCATGTTAACTTCAATAAATATTTTTAAAAATGTGATTTCCCTAGGTAATTTTGCTATTCACCCAAGGGAAATATATTTCCTGGGGGGAGGATGAGAATTGGCTACACAAATATAAGTTGGCATTTTAAGGCCTTCCTAGGAAAAATAATTGAGTGTTCTTCCTTATGTGGAGCAGTATTAGAACTAACTTTCTATATAGGCCCCCCAAAAATGAAGGACTCTCCTCTCCTAGAAATAGAACTCAAATTATTAGATCTATCAACCTAGAGATTTGGCAAGTATGTTGATTACCTGCCTGGAATTATCAGTGGATGAGAAATGAAAAACCCAAAACTGTATCATTTGTGAATGCAGATTAGATGTTTACAATCCAAGTAGAAAGCAACACAATAACAAGCCTTGAATCAACAAAACCTGTAGAATCCAGAAACTATGTTTGTTATATGGCAGCTTCTGCAACTTATAGCATCCTGAGTTGGGATCCCATTCTTTGGATTTCCAAAGAAAAATAACTGAAACTAAAGATAAGATCACTAAAATTTATTCACTATATGGGGAAATAAACTACTATGAAATACAATGAGCAGTCAGATAAAGGGCAATATTGTAACCTATGACTATAGCACAGTATTCAAATATCTTCAAAATACTTATGTTTACAGGGTTCACAGAGAAGAATAAATGAACAGAAGCAAGGAAAAAGCAAGATATTCTAAAAGAAAACAGGAGTATAAAAAAGAATTAAATGCAAATTCTGTAAATAAGAAATAGTGGTTATTGAAATTAATAATAAATAGGTTAAACAATAGTAAAAAAAAAGAGAATATTGTTGAGTTGGAAAACAAATTTAAGGGAATCATTTATAATAGTGCACAGAGAGATATCTAGATGGAATGTATGAAAAAGAAATGAGGAAGCGTGAAGACTGGCTTGAGGACATCTAACTTATGACTTTCGAGGGCATCGGAAGGAAAAAATAGAGAAACTAAAAGAGTCAATATTTAAAGGAAAAATGAGTCAGAATTTCCCAGGATTGAAGGAAAGTATGTATTCTAAGACTGAATAAAGACATTGAATCCCTAGCAAAATGTATATATCCATATAACTGCATATAGACATAGCCACTTTTATCGCATACTAATCATACATGCAAAAAATTCAAAGACAAAAAATTGAGCATAACAAGAATGAAGAATGGGTTCTTTTGAACAAAATGGCAATAAATAGCAGAATTCATATCGGGAATAACAGATGCAGTAGCAAGTGGCATAGTATCTTTAGCTCATTAGGAAACATATCTCCCACACTAGGCAAGTACACGAGCTTAATTATCTTTGACGAGTGACTGTGAAATAAAGGTATTTTCAAACAGTAAAATCTAAGTGAGTTTACTACCTCTAACTCATGAGTGAAAGAAAATTATATACCATATACTTCATAATGAAACTGAGCTTAAAGAGGGTGCAGTGAAGCCACCCACAGCAAATTATTAGAAAAATGATCACTATAATATGTTGATTAAACAGTAAATATTGACTATAACATTTTTAAACATAATAGAAGTAAAATTCTAGGTAGATATATTATACATGTCAGAATAGGAGACATTCGGAGGTCAATTGTATTGTTTGAAATCAACTGCCTTAATCAGAAGGAGAATAGAGTTCATCACTAACTTTAAATTTTCTTAGAAAAATATAAATGCGTGTATGTGTGGCATTTGAATGGCATTTGAGGATTGCCTTCCTCAAATGCTCCACTAGCCAATTGCATCTAGGATGCTGATAGGAAGGAGCTTTTGTTAATTCAATACAATTTCACATATCTTTTGAATGCAGAAGGGAAGCAGAGACCATTTTTCTGCACGCTGTGATAGAAAACAGCAAACAAAACAAGACAATAATAGAATTAAGTAAAAATATCTCAGTAATCTTAATACATGTAAATAGATTAAGATATTAAAATGTTAAGAATTAAAATTGGCTTGAAAATATCCAGCTACATTTAATGGGTTCTTTGAAAAGAGCTAAAGAAATACAAAAAAAAAAATCAATAAAAAAATAAGATAGCAGAAAAAGATAAGATCTGGCAAAAGAACATTTAGGTTGGAAATACTATGAAATAATCTGATAAATAAAAACAGTTTAATTTCAGTATAAATTAAAATTAATGTTGGTGAAAATAGTTACATAAAGACTTGAGAAATTAGCATGAGGGGTATACTAAGGGAAAAAAAACAAAGTAAATTACCTATCAAAGGATAAGTACCCAAAAAGCAGTAATCTGTGTCCCAGCAGTTGAATAATTGACATATGGAAAAGGAAACAAACAAAAATACATAATAAAACTTTCTCAAAATAAAAACGAATGTCAATCTATAAGTTAAATGTATCTATAAGTTAAATTCGTGTTTCAGAAAACCTTGATATTCAATTAGCCTCAGCTAGTTTATCAAATACATACAGAAATAATATAAAAACTATTTTAAAAATTTATTGTTTGAATATGATATGATCAGGTGCAGAGAGACTGGTTTCTATCCCGCCTGTCTCAGAGCCCTGACGGGGCCCATCGCACTTTTGATGCCTGGAGACTCCTGAGAACAAAAAAGCACTAGGCAGCTTTCTGCTATTCGAAAAGATGCAAGGTACAGCACACAGAGGCTGATACAGCTTGGTGGCCTGTACCTTTGGTTGGGGAAAGACTGTGAATAGGCAAGGACTTTGTTCACTGTACTAGGGAACTTAAACTAATACACTCTTTGTCACCAAGTGCTTCCAGGATCTCTGTCCAGATGAGCAGACACAAACAATTAAATCTCTACAGCCCGAAGGAGTGCATGTTACTTTTTTCTTGAAATTCCCTGTCTCTAATTAGTCATATAGTCACACCTTCTTTCAGGGGCTAGGACGTACTATCTTCCCACTAAGAGTGAGAAGAGAACCAACCATAGTAATACTTGGCACTCATTCTTGAGATGACTTTGAATAATTTTAAAAGCATGAAATATGCAAGTTATAGAATTTTTATATACATCTCTGTTCTTATTTGTGTTACAAAGATGCAAATACAAACAATATATATTTGTGGATATATTTAAAATTTGAGAATTATTGAACTGCTAGATATAATGGCAGACTTCAATGACTGAAGAGATAACTGAAATTGGGAAAGCCACTTAGAAGTCACATAATATTATAGAATCCTCTTGAAAAATGCAAGGCTGGAAAAAGATAAGTCATTCTAATGATGGTTGTTTAACCATTTTCTGGTCTTAGAATAGGCATCTCATCACTTTGGGGAGCAACAATGAAAATATAGAAAATAGCAATGATAAGGAATAAGTAAATTACTACATAAGATACAATGGTATTGGAATGCATCCTCATTATTTCTGAAAAGTATTCTTCAATTTTCATTTTCTTCTTCAACAGTAATCATTTAAAAGAAACATGCAATTGAACTATAACCAAAGACATTAAAATGTCAGTGATCCACCTATTATCCCTATACTGCCTAGTTCTAGGAGTTTTTGTACAAGCAATTTAATTGTGTAAGCCACTGATGATTTTCTATTATTTTCAGTAAAAACCTTACTCACTGTTAGATATTCCTGTATATGTCTAATGAATAAACTTGGGGAATGTAATATTATTTAATAAATAAAAATTTATTTGTCAAATACATAAATTCATTTATTGGCTTCATGAAGGAAATAAAGTAAATAAAAACCATTTTGCTAAGAACTGAGAAAACTGATCCACTAGTTCTAAAGGTGAGCTAGCTTTCTTATAAATTAGTTCTCAACTGATGTTTAAATGTGCCTCCTGTTCCTCAGAAGGCATTAATCTCTAGACCTGAGCCCAAAAGTACTAACTCAAATGTTTAATTTAGAGACATACTATCAACTTGACAGAAGGTAGGCAACTTTGCACAAATTAAATTTTAAAGTGTAGGACACTATTTTTTTCTCTAACCAGAGATGCTTTTGATTCAATAGAAAATTATCAGTTTGTGGATTTATGGCAGCTTGCATTCTGGAAAAATGCACAGGGCCCACACAGATTTAAACTTTTCTAAATAGCATGCTCTTAGTCGTAAATCTATAGGAGCTAGAATAAAATAATGTGATACCAAAACAGAAAAGTGAACAGTGGATTGAAATTTAAAAATTAGAAATAATTATCAATCATAGATACCAGTTGATATTTGCAAAATATCACAGTTATATGATGACATCTTATCTCCCCTAGGCTAGACAGTTCCCTAAAAAAATGGTTATAGCTTTCATAATTAGTCTTGTGACTACTTTGCCTCAAATTTCAAATTCATATAACCCTTCTGGATTTGGAAAATAAAACAAAGAATTTTATTCCATAAAGCAACTACAATATACATATTATCTATATTTGAGTTGTGAAGAGCAAGCAAACAACAAAAGCGATATTTTTCTTCTAATTCTTCCTTACTACGAATATTTCAATATTTAGCTAACTAGTTTTTTTTTTTTTCCTGGAAATGGGATAGAGTTTGAGTAAACAAAGTAGCAGTAAGTCCTCTATGGAGCATAGGAGACAATTTTGATGTTCAGCCATTGCAAAAGGAAGGAGACAGAAGATGCATGAGTGTGGGTATGGCACTTCAAAAGTGAGGGACAGAGACAAATATGAACGTGCAATGCAAAGTCTTTTGAATAATTCTACATATAACAAGACATAAACATTAAATAACAAATAAATAACTAAATAAATAGCCAAACTCCTTATGAAGTGTTTTGCGGACTCCAGTATGTCAACAAAGAATGAACACAAAGCTTTCTTTCCTCAACACCCTTCAATTTAATTGTTGGTGTAGAACTATTTGGGTAGTTTGGTTTTGGTTTTCATTGTTGATTTTTTTTTCCCCTAAGTGATTTGCACTATTCTAACAGGAATGCTTAAAAATCTGTTTCCATTATGACCTTTAACAATAATCATCTAGTTCTTGCAATTAATTATTTATAAAAATGAAAGTAGTTGGGATTCCTAAAGAAATAAATCATTTATTTGTGACCTGGGTGGCATGCAAATATTAACCTTTAACTGTATCCCATCTATTCTGATTCCTTTCTTGGCACGATGACAGAACTTATTATAAAAAGTTCAAGACTTCATGCTTAAATCTTGTAAATTAAAGAGTCCTAAAGTTGTAACACAATCTTCCAAAATGTATGCTGCTCTCTGGGAATACTTTAGGTATTTTTAGATTTTGCTGCCATACTTTCTGTCTTCTGATCCACAAAAAATTTTCTCACAGCATTTGTGTTGCGCTTACCATGACAGAACTCTATGTCATTGATAGATAAAATACATGATTTCTGGAAAGACTTGGAAACCTTCTACAGAAATGGTTTGAGAGGTCTTGTCATCTCAGGAACTGATTTTACAAAAAAATGTGGATGTTCAATTAAAAGGGGATATGGTTCCTCCTACAGCCATTTTGATTTGAGTGTTATGGACAGAAGAATATGAGCACAAGGGAAGATGTTCTGTCCTCGCTGTGTGCAAAGGAAGGTAGTAACTGGGAAAAATTAAGACTTAAAACATGGTGCAGGCAGCATAATATGAATGTATTTTCAGAGTGTATGAACTTGGTTATACTCAATCTTTATCTAGGAAAAAAACTGGTGAATGCATTCATGTTAAGAATCAAGGGGAGAAAGAGAAAGGAAAAGGGAGAAAATACTTAGTAATGTACAAAAGAAAAAAGGGAAGTTGGAAAAATTTAAATTTTGAACAAAAAAAGAATAAATCAGAAGCATTAAATAAAAGATTGTGAGCTGTTACTTTTATCAAAATGCCCACAAAATGGTTCATAAGTTAATAATAAGCAAACTATTGTTATATTTAGAACTATTGTTTCTGTATTGTGCTGTTCCATAGAAATTTAATAACATGTTATTAATCTTGCAACCATCTGCCTGGTACTCTATTTAAGGTATCTAATTTTTAATATTCTTTTGAATTTGTTATCTTATTTGTAGTCTTTGGTACTTGACAGCTATGAATAAAATTAAATTACAAGTCTACCTTTTGGAAAGTTCAGTATAGGTATTGGTTATTAAACTGTTTCACAGTCTTCAAAATGCTGTATCTGCTTGTCTGATGCACAATCAAATTTAGTCTGCATTCAGTGTTTTATTGTGGAAAATGAAGCCTTTCAAAAGTACATTTATTCAGAATTTCATGCATCTGAATTGCTCCCTTGGACACATACCTATTTTTGAAGATGATGGAAATACATGTTACTAGTATCTGTATATATATAACTAACTGTAAGAGTATTTATGTACAGATTAAAGAATAGAAAATATATGATAGAGAGATGTTCTTCTCATTGGACTCCAAGCCTCTTGAGGGTTGATCTCTGCTGATACCTTGCTCCTTCCTGTTCTGCTCTGCAATTTCTTCCCATGGAGTCTCCTGAAGGTTCTAGCACCCTTCCCTCCGACCCACATCCAATCTAAAGATATTATGCTCATGGATTAGCAGAATCAACATTGTTAAAATGTCCATATTAAGCAAAATAATTTACATATTCAATGCAATCTCCATCAAAATACCAATGTCATTTTTTGCAGATCTAGAAAAACTAATTCTACAATTATTTTAGAACCAGAAAAGAACCCTCATAGGCAAAGAAACCTTAAGCAAGAGGAACAAATCTGGAGGCATCACATTACCAGACTTCAAGCTATACTACAAGGCTACAGTAACCAAAACAGCATGGTTTTGGCACAAAAGTAGAGACATAGATCAATAGAACAGAACAGAGAACCCAGATATAAGACCATCCACATATTGTGATCTGATTTTTGACAAAGTAGACAGTAATATACACTAGGGAAAAGAATCCCTATTCAATACATAGTGCTAGAAAAATTGGATAGCCACATGTAGAAGATTGAAACAGGATCTACATCTCTCACCGCTCACAAAAATTAATGTAAGATGGATAACAGACTTAAATCTAAGACATGAAACCATAATAATTCTAGAAGAAATTGTTGGAAAAACTCTTCTAGATATCAGCCCAGGCAAAGAATTTATGAAGAAGACCCTAAGCTCTAAGGGCAATCACAACAACATCAAAAATAAATAAATGGGACTTGATTAAATTTAAAAAGCTACTGCACAGCCAAGGAAACAATCAATAGAGCAAATAGACAACCTACAGAACTGAAGAAAATGTTCACATGCTATACATCTGATAAAGGGCTAATAACCAGAAACTACAAAGAACTCAAGTAAGTAAGCAATAAAAATCAAACAACCCCATTAAAAAGTGAGCAAAAGACATGAAGAAAAGCTTTTCAAAAGAAGACAAATGGTCAATAAACATATGAAAAAGTGCTCACCATCACTAATCATCAGAGAGATGCAAATCAAAACCACAATGAGATATCACCTAACCCCATTGAAAATGGCTTTTATTAAAAAGTCCCAAAACAATAGATGCTGGCATAATACAGAGAGAAAGGAAAACTTATACATTGTTGGTGGGACTGTAAACTAGTACAACCTCTATGGAAAATAGTATGGAGATTCTTCAAAGAACTAAAATTAGACCTACCACTCGATCCAGCAATCCCACTACTAGGTATCTACCCAAAGGAAGAAAGTCATTTTATCAACAAGACATTTACACTAGACTGTTTATTGTAGCACAATTCACAATCGCAGAGATGTGGAATCAACCCAAGTGTCCATAAATATATGAGCGGATTAATAAAATGTGATATATGCATACCATGGAGTACTACTCAGCCACAAAAAAATGAATTAATACCTTCCACAACACTCTGGATGGGACTGGAGACCATTCTTCCAAGCGAAGTATCTAAAGAATGGAAAAACACACACCGCATGTTCTCACTATTAAATTGGAAGTAACTAATCAGCACTCATGTGCACAGATGGAAGTAAAACTCAATGGAAATCAAGCAGGTGTGTGGAGGGGGATGGGCAAAATCATACTTAACGGGTACAATAGATATTATCTGGGTGATGGACACACTTAGAAGTTTGACTCAAGCAGTATAAAAGCAATCCATGTAATCAAAACATCTGTACCCCCATCCTATTCTGAAACAAAAAAGGAAAATAAAGAGTAGAACAGAGCACTTTTGAAGTAGCAGAAATTTATTTGCTTTATTTTTCAGTTTCTAAATACTTTTCTCCCTTAATCATTAAAATAAAAAAGAAAATATATGATAAAGATAACTATGCCAGATCATTAATACAAACAAAATAGTAAATTTATTTAGATTCCATACTCAGGGCTAAACTTTAAGCTTACTATCTTGAGAAAGTTACTTACATGCTCTGGGCCCCAGTTTTCTCATCTATAAAATGGGAAAAATATTGTCTAGGATTATTATTTGTAAAGTATTATGCACAATACTTGACACATGATAAGAAATGGCCAAATAAATTGAAAATCATCATTATGGAAATATTTTGTTGGTATGTAACTGTAATATTTTATAGTATATAATATAAAATAATACAATATAACATATTTATGCTCTCTCTATATATAATCTTCATATATTCACACATATAATTAGTTGTTCTAGACAATTTACTAAGCTTCCCAAAATACATTCAGACCTCAGTATGCTTACCATTTCCAGTTTTCACAATTTTCTTTTCTTATTTTATCTTACAATTCTAATTCCAATAATTTCATAGTATTTATTTCAAATGGTACTTTATCTATCATGCTTCTCTGATTTACTTTGCCTTTCAGGCAGTTTCTTCTACCTGCTTTTGAACATGCTGTATTTATATTTAGCACATAGTATTATAGTTTACATATTTATTGTCTGATTTCTATTTGCCTGTGAATCATGACCTCTTTGAAGTTGTGGACCCTATCTCACTATATAGCTTTAAAATTCCTGTGTTCAATAAATATTCACTTTTTATCAGCACCGTGCTCTAACCAACTGAGCTAACTGGCCACCTAATGCCCACTTTTTATATTGTACATTTTTAAAGAACAAATGATTAATACATAATATTTACTCTTTTACTGCCTACGCCATAAGCCCTGAGCCCAGAATGATATTCCATAAATATACATTGTATTGAGGAAGAAAAGAAAAGTATATTTCATCCTAGCTGGTTTTCAGTGCATTGCCCAGGGGAATAATTATCCATGGTAAAATAAGTGAATCTCTACAGCCACTCACTTAGCAGCATGCTGAGTGGATCTCCTGATGAAACAGCAGCTGAATTGCAGGTCAATCCTACCTGTACACAACACCTGCCTGTGCGACTTTCAGTTTGGGGCAGAAATTTAAACTAGGATTTATTTTCTACACTTGTGGCATTATAACACTTAAGTATGGACCCTGGTTATCAACAGTCAAACATGGCATTTATATCCCAATTTCTGCTACTCTGGAGCAAAGATTTTAAAACTTTTTTTTTTTTTTACCACAGCCCACAGGGAAAAAAAATACATTTTATAACTATGATAACACCACATACAAACAAAAACACATGCACACAATTGAAACAAAAGTTCAGGCAATAAAATTAACTCTGCTACCTGTGCTGAACTTTGATTTTTTTCTTTTTTATTATATCAGTTCTTTTTTATCTAATATTCTTTAATGCTCTTTTCTTTTTTATCTCATTTTATTTTTGAAGTTGTTTGTTCTGATGGAAACACGATGCATCTGGCATTTGGTAAAACTTTGTTCTGAAGGATGACATCCTGCATCTAGGATATCATTCAACACCCCCTCCCTTCACCCCTGGCAAAGTGAAATTTTGGTATACTATTAATACATAGCCTGCATTCTAAATCAAATCATCTTGAACATACCCTCACATTTTGAATGAAACCTCTCCAACCATTTTATATAGTGTTCAAACTCACCAAAAAGTATGAGGTGAAATTGAAATCATTGATAACATTTTTTTCAGAACAAGATTTTCTCTTAACTTCTGTAGCTTGACTTCAGAACTTTATGTTTAATAACTAGGCTCTTCATTATACGTACTGCTCTGTTTTGTAGAAACTTGAGCTGGAATTGAATTCTCTTCTGAAATTTTCCTATATAGGAAATTACCTTTTTCCATACTAAAAAAAAAAAAAAAAAAAAGATGCTACAATTGTCCTTCACACAAAAGTGAAAGGAATAGGAATTGAAAATCCCTACCTCTGTCCCATCCCTCCCATCTCCAGCCAGGCTGTTTTATCAAACGAAAATCTTTCTCATTATGATGAATGCATAAAGCCTAGCTGTCCCTGACTGAGAAGCTGCCTAGTAGGGAGGGTAAATGCTAAAGCTCTTTTTAAAGAAAGTATAATTTCTCCACAGGAGAGCAATGGGACAGAGAACTTGCTGGGCAGCAGCAGCAGCAGCCCTGCCCCCCATTTGTCCCAGACAGTGCCTGAGTTGCCTCTCTGTCCTCGTGGAGGGTGCAGATACAGGGGCCACCTTGCAGTGTGTCCCTAATGTCTAATGCATACGGCAGGAATTGATTTGTCCTCCACAAATGGGCATGTAGCTTTCAACATCTACCTAATTAGTTTCACACAGACCTGTGTCTTCTGTACTAGATAGGAAGAAAAAAAAGTTACACAAATCATTTAAATCATATGTTATATTAATTATGATTGTATGCATAGAAAATTACCAGTGTTGTGAAAGTTATAATTTAAAGCTATTTTCCTATAATGTATCAAGTTGCTATAATTCTGGAAAAACACACATACAAAATCATTGCAAAATGTGTTTCCCTTTTAGTAATAATCATTTGCCTATATAAAAAAATCTAAACAAATGCATTGATTTTTAAGTTTTTACTTTGTTTTATAAAGAATGACATTTATAATACAAGTCAATAAAAGCTGCAAGCAGAGAGAGAATTAGGCCAATAAATGTGACATATTTTACCAATGAGGTCAGCATTTTATACATTTTGCAGTGTAATTATTTTAAGGTAACTTTTTATTAAAAGGACAATTTCAAAACACAAAAGACATTCCAAAAATATACTTTTTTATTTACTGTGGTTAAAATTTTAGCAAATAGAAGTTTACCTGTGATAATGTTGCTCTCATAAAAGGCTGACAGCTACCGATATTACTCTTAAAACTTAAAAAATTCCTAAATTATAATGCTAATTATATGATAGCTCTTTATTCTAAATGAGTATGTATGCAGCTAAATTCATTTGTAAATTAATAAATTTTAATCCCTTCTAAATAAGATTTTTTTCTTATCATCTCTTAATAATTACTCTGAGCTGTATTTGATAACTATGTTTACAATGAATGACATAATTCCTAGCTCACAATATATCTCTTTATCATCAGTGAAAGTAAATATAACTCTTAGAATAAACCAGGTAAGTAGTGTCCTGTTATCTGAGCAAAGCAAAGAGGCAGTGACCTACTTTCCTTTCACATTTTGCCTACCAGCAGTATTAAATCAAATGGAACACATTAAAACCATCACGCAAGGCAGACAATAGTTTCCCTCTGATTGCCTGCCTCAGCCTGGTAGCAGTGTGAAAGTTACAAAAGTCATTTGTATCAACTCATTACCATGTCACCTCATTTCATGCCCCTGCTGGATAAGTGGCAATAAGCCCTGTGTTAGCGTATTCCACATTGTCACCATTAGAACAAATCCTAACAGCACCCAGCTGTCGAAGATTACCCTAGACAGTTATTGAGATTTAGGAGGGGCAGTTTGCTACTGATTTAGGACATATTCTTTAGAATGCTCTATCATTTATTCTAGAATGGAGAAATAAAGCTAATTTTATGAAGAGTACTCATGAATTATTTTCTTCATGTAGGATACTATAATGCTCCCAGTAGAGTGTTCTTCTTGCACTTTAATTCAAAGTAATGATGTTGTTGCATCTTTTGCAGGCACTTAAAATGCAGTTTAATGTCAAAGCCACTGCCAACACTCCTGTGTGAATTCTTGGGACATTAAATTAACTGAAAAACTGAATGGTAAAATGAAGAGCTCTTATGTATTAAAACTTTTGTTTCTTCTTTTCAGTATGACAATGAACAAAAAAATGAGCCCTCTGAAATTGTAAGGAAACCCATTTATTCTAGAAATTCATCAGTGGTCTGAGAGAGGCAAAGGAGACAGAAACAATTTTGGAAGTGTATTTTTATTGCACATTTATGACATATCTAAGTACTGATCTTCTAGAATAAGATTTTCAGCACTTTCTACAATCTGCTCATTGTGCAGCTTATGGCAGAATATTAATAACTACCGTTTTAAGATATGTTTTTATAACACAGCATCCATTTGTGTGAATGATTAAAAATCTTATAATTTATACTACTTTCTATACACATGTCCATTAATTAAGGTGGAGAGAGAAAACTAAGTAAAACAAACTGTGTAGGTAATTAAACTTTTCTTCAAGGTTACCTTCTGCTAACTTACTAACTTAATACATAAGTAAGCAAATGGCCTATTTGGGTGGTATGTAGAATACTAAAACTGGAGTGAGCCATTATGTAATATGTAATTTTGTTGTAGCATTGTGTTATAATACACCAAAATATTACCTATAAATGATCTATCCTTTCCACATATTTATAATGGCAATCATTCGGGTTGTTCTACAATAAATTAAAAATTAGGAAACTGAGAGAGTGAGAAAGAGAGAATGGGTAACAGAGGAAGAGAAGAAGAGAGATAGAGAGAGAGAGAGAGAGGGAGAGAGAGAAATCAAGTCACTTGATTATTTTTTACATCTGAAAATTTACAGTAAAGATAAATCTTACCTCACAAAGTTTTTATGATGATTACATTACACAATAAAACTTTAATAAAAATTAGCTCGTATAGTCATATTGTATAAAGAATTTTTATACAATCTTAACTTTTGAATAAAGTCTTTATTTGAGTACTGGAAATTTCTGATTAAATTACTTCTCCTTTCTATTCTTGCTTATATATGTGCAAAGCAAGCTAAATTCAATTAATTGCAATGCCCAATTGTGCAAAATACCCAGTTTGGCCTTCCGGGTGTTTGCTGTTCAGAGAACTGAATGCTTCCATTGCATTAGAATGATTGATGACTTTACGTTTATATAGATATGTATGCTTTTCATAAAATATAAGGGGCCAAGCTCATAAATGAACATATGGATCAAAGTTGAAGGTAGGGCAGCAAGATTTGGACAGGTACATTTTAATAATTAGAAAAATTGGGAACCTTTGACACTAAGGATATTTTATGAGAAACAGATATTTAGATTAGAACATTGTCTATTCACTCATTTATTTTTCAATCATTTAATAAAAACTATAATATAATATATACCAGTTATGTGCTAGGTATAGATACTGAGGAGCCAGGAGTGCTGGAATTTCATTGAGTTCCCTCCTGCCACCATGATGTTAGAAATGATTTATCTTCTGAGAATTAGTCTATGAAAATCATGGTCAGAATAGATCCAATGAAAAGCAGCCAAAATCTTCTCAAAAATTGACTTTGGTTTCAAGCCACAGTAAGTTGTGGCAAAGATAAAATTCCTGTGTCTTAAGTACATGTTTATAAACTGATGAGACTGATTTGATTTCTACTTTTTATAATTTACCTACAGAGAAATCATTCATTTTCCAGAGAATTTGTCTTTAATTATTATAGTACAGACAGAATATTAATAAAGTGGCATTTATATCTATATGGATGAGCACAATATGTCTCTATTCCAAAAAGAATGATTCAGCATTAGTGGGTAGACTAAGCATATTCCTCACCTGGAGACATTTATACTATAATGAATTTAGCAGCTGAATTCTACCCTCTTAAAGTTCCTTAGAAACAGACCATTGACCTCTGTGCTGAGACTCAGATTTTTGCAATATGTGTGAGCTTGTGTGCCCAGGTATGAGTAAGTGTGTATAACCATGGATGTACACTATCTAAAATGTTCACCATACATTGTCAAATGTCTCTAATATCTGGAAATTTTTCGTATCGTTGCTAGTTTTATTTGCAGCTTTTCCCTTAGTCAATTTGCCCAAAATTTGGCATGATGGCTATTTTTAATAAGCGTTAACAAATTTATCAAATGGGGAAATATAATGTACACATTTTCATAAAAGTATATGTGTATATACACACTAATATTATGCATTAAGGCATTTATTTTGAGAAGAATGCAAAAAACATTAAAGTCTTATAAAACCTACTTTTCAATAGGAAACAGTGAGAAAGTAAAGGTAGAAGTCTTTAATAGTATTATCACTGCTACTAATAAACGCTTTCTAAATGTTTTAAAATTTTGTTATCTGGAACAACAAAAATCACAAAAAAGGTTATTTCTAGTGTCAATTGGCTCTTCTTTTTATTGACTCATATATAGAAACTCACACTCTCCAAAGACCTGCTAAATCCTTTAAGTGCCATCTGTATTCCAATAGAACTCTAATATGAGAGTAGGAGTCTTTCTCTAGAAGACATTAGGGAATTTGTTCTGTTGATGATTAATTAATTTATGAAAAAATAAAATACATACTTTTTAGCAGTTAACTTTTAGTTCTAGTGATTTCTATCAAGTATGAATAAATTATGGTTCATCTTGAAGAATACATATTAATAAGATCCCTGAGCTTTTCTATCTTTATTTCTGTTTTGCAAGAAACATACGAAACAGAAATTGGATCCCATCTTTTCCTCACGTGAAGAAAAGTGAAATATATATTAATCACGGTCTGATGAGTATGTCAAGAATAAACATGTCAGTTTGTATGTAATTTAGAGTCCTGCAGCCTTAGCATAGATTTACTGTCACAGGACTGTTTCTTAGTATTCTTGGCTATATTTATATCCAAAGTTACAGGTTTTCTTGTAGACTTCAATATATGCATAGTGTTAACAAAAGGTTTTTGCATGCATTCATTCTGTCATAAATATTACAAACAATTTTAATGAGAATTCACACAGCTGCCAAGCTTAGGAAAAGGGCAATTTTAAAACTGTATTTTGCAATCGGTATCCCTGACTACTTGCAAAAATAGAAGGCCAAATAACTATCTATCAACAATGAATTGTTTGGTGATCAGATAGTGTAAAAGTTATCCCAAAGCTAGAAATACACACAGTTATGGGAAAACATGACAGACAAGAAATGGAATAGGGTTGTGATTATGTAAACTCATATTGTGACTATAAGAGAAAAGTATCAATTATTTGGGAAGTCTAACTTTTCACTTTGTATACAGATAGGTTGTCAATAATGTAGTTTCACGTAAAAAGGGAAGGACAATTTCTTCCTTTCTCTGAATTTTCATTTTTGAGTAAATCATTTCTATCACTTCAGAAAACTGGACCTCAATTCTCTTTTAGCAACTTTTTCATGTGATAGGCAAGAAGCAAAAGTTTAGAAAGTGACACTTAAAATAGGCAATCTATCACTTGACATGCTAAAATACACACTACATGGTAAAGCATCTGTTAAAAGTATAATCTTACCTTTATCTTCTCTGGGGAGTCAAACATCTCATCCAATATCAGAAGCATATACTTTATCACTTGTTTCTTCTCCTTTACTCTCTTTATAATTTCAATGTCTAAACTTACACTTAAGTTTTTAATAGATCAAGCAAATTTGGTACAAATAAGCACCAGTGGTATACCAAGCATTCATTAAACATGATTATATAATGTATAATTTATATATGTTTATATATATATCACTTTAGCTTGTGATTATGGATAAAATGGACAGTTTAAAAATATTTAAGGAGTAACATAAAAGGGAATTTTTGTATTAAAACAGCAATGATTTGTTCTTTTTCATATTTTTATGAGTCTATAAATTGGGCAGGATTTGGCTGAGCACTTCGTGTGCTCCACATGGTAAGTCAGTGGGATCATTCACAGCTGTATTCAGTTGGTGTCTGGGCCTAGCTGCCTGGGGCTTCAATCCTCCTCCTCCTGACCTTTATCTTGCCATAGGATTTAACTTGAGTTTTCTTATAGCTTAGCAGCTGGATTCCAAGATGGAGTTTTTGAAAAGAAACAGCCCAGATGTGCAAGTGGTTATCCGGCCTCTGCTTATCTCATACTTGTTAACATACCACTGACCAAACCGAATCACCTTACCAAGCCCAATGTCAACAAGAGAGAGGACTAGAGAAGGGTGTGGCTACCTGGAGACAGGGCTCATTGGGAGGTGCGAACGTAACACTCAACCACAGCATGGAAAAGCAATGCAAAAGAACCAATTGAGAGGCTGGATATCCAAGAAAAAGTTGTCAATTTTCAACATTTCAGAGAATGTGGGAAGACCTGGGCAGATTGGATTTAGAAAGGAAAGAGGCAGAGCATCTTTGTGGTGTATCAAAAAGAAAGTGAGCAAAGATGGATGGAGGTATACATAGATTTCTATCTTTAATCCTAGAAAACATTTTCTTTAGATGGCTTCAATTTTTTTCTCCTAAGCAGGAGGCAGAATTGTCAGCTATGTGTTAGGGAGCAGAAAAGAGTTTCAACATTTTAGGAGAAGGGAAAGGGCTTAAAATCGTCATGAAAATTAAGGCAGTGAGTTGGAGTGAGAAATGTGTTTGGATTGTCAGGCAATATTAAAGAATCATGAAAGTTTGATGATCATGAATTTTACCAGAGATCCTCATCCTTTTTGTATGATTCAGTGTGCTCTGCTAACAATTTTGCTAATGATGAACTAAAGATAATGAAGTTAAAATTGAGGAAATTATTGAGGAAATGGTAAGTCTTTACTGCTAAACTTTCACAACTCTGTTAGACAATATCTTCATTTTACTGAAGTACTGAGAATTCCAAATTCTCAGGAATTGCAAAAAGTTGCATGGCTGGCAAGAGGCAAAATTCACTCAATGCTCTTTTCTTTACATCACAGCTATTTCTCAGGAATTCAGTGAAAAAACATTCACTTAGTAGAGCTCCTATTTGCTTTACCAAATAGAAGCTGTGTAGCCTGGTGAATAACAGTGGCGTTCCCAGATCATAGTAGTCGGGTAGCAGTGTTTGGATTTTAATGGCAGCTTCACATTTATTAGTTATTTGAGTTTGGAAAGCAATTTAACCTCCATTTGCCTTTGTTTCTTCATCTCTTGAATAAGGATCATCAAAGCATATAATGCAAGGATTTAATTTAATAAAATAATATTGTAAGGTGATTAGCTTAGCGCCTGAAACAGTAAGCATGTAGTAAATTATAGATATATTATGATTATTTTTGGTAATAGTTTTCAAGACTGACATCAATCAAAATATATTATAATTTTGAGAAAATAAAATACTAGAGAATATGAAATAATAATTGTGAATAATTTTTTGTGGAGCAATGATCATTTTCCCATAATCATTACAAATCACCTACCATGTATCATTTAGCCTACTAAGTACTAGCAACTGTTTATTAAATTAAGGAAATGAGACATTCATGTATGTTATGTGTTCAAGTCAATTTCACTGGTTTGCCTTTCCCTGCCTTTCACTGCATTCAGAAATTCAAAATTGATTTGATATAACTGAAGCAGAAAAATCATTAGTAAAGTATGTAAGTAAATCTGGCAAACAATTTTCCATTCAGACAAGCACAAATGGAAAACTGATCCATAAGTAATCAGTCCCTTCGTTCCTGAGACTAGTAAAGACCATGGCCAACAGGAAAAGTAATTAGGGACGCTAAAATCCTCCAAGGCATTACATAATGAAATCTCAGTTAATTTGGAATTATTTTTAATTTTCAATTATCTACAAAATCCTTGCATCCATTTTAGTGTGTATGTGTATGTGTGTGTGCGTGTATACAATATCAAATGGAAATCCTGATTAGTTGACTAGTCAGTGGATGTTTGATATGATATTTGCATATCCACATTACATATACTGACTACATACGATTGACTATGAAATTTAAAATATATTTGTAATTATGAGAATAAAGAAACATAATTTCCTTATTTACAATGCATTTGTTTTGTTTGTTTTGTTTTTACCTGATTGCCTGTGATATAAGAAAGCCACCTTTATACACAGAGTAAGGAGGATTTAATTTGGGACTTGGTTTGGGGGTTAAGTGTGAGAGAGTTGCTTTATAAATTAGGAAGAACAGCAAGCTCAATGGTTAGGAGAAAGGAAATGATAGAATGTATTTAAATGATGTGCCTTTAGGTATAGATAACAGTGTGTCTAGGGGCCATTGATTCAAAATTAGACTTCAGAGGTTGTAGCATCTGCATTTATGTATTTTCATACTTAATTTGTATTACTTAGATATGTGCAATGTATCCTTATAGACTGGCATTTGTAATCCAGAACCTAAATAAATAGCCATTACAATTGACTTTGAAGAAAATTATGACTGATCAGCTGTAATTTCCTCTGCAAAATTTTGACTTGAGAGCAAATTTACACTGTGGAGCAGTAGTTTGTCATAATCACTGAATTATATTCACAAGGAAATTCAAATTAATATTAATTATGTAGTTTCTACAGTTGTTAAGAAAAGATATAATGACCATACCATAGCAGTAGTAAACATGGAGAAAAATGATCTCTTTTCATAAATTGCTTCTTACATTTTCCAAAAATATCAAGGGAAAATATCAAAACTGATTTAACATAGACTGCTTATATAATAATGAAATAAACAACAGTATATTGAAGGTAGTTTAAAGTTTGTGGAATATAATTTGAGTGCCAGAGTAATTACCAAGCAATACATCGTTGGAAAGCATCGCGACCTCACACTCCAAGGCATTTGCAAGCTTTCTAGGAGGGTTACATTATGCAATCTCTGAGAGCTGCCTTGCTTTGAATCGCACTACCACGTACCAGCTGTTCTGCTTTAGGCAAGTTACTTAATCTTTCTAAGTCTAAATTTTGTTCTTTGCAAACTGAAGAAAATAATATCACCTTTATTTATATATTATGAGCATTTGATAATAAAAATAATAGCAATTCTCATTAAATTTATTATGTGCAAACTTCGGAGTCAGCCATTACTCAAATGCCATATAGATAGATAGACAGATAGATACACAGACACACACACACACAGACACACACACGCATACACACACACACACACACACACACACACATATGGGCTGTCCAGAAAGTATCCAGCCATGTAATATGTTCTCATTATATTAACAATAGCTGGATATTTTCTGAATAGCTCTCGTATGTATGATTTTGTATAACCCACTGAATAGTTATATGCATTAGACATCATTATTACCATTTCAAAGATGAGGAACTAGACACTAGAAAGCATAAGTAATTTAGCAACACATAAAACATGAGAAGCATTTAGTAGAGCACCTGGCTGTCCCACCACTCTACAGCAGCCTGATATTTTCCTTTCTGAGTTTTTAGTGTCTACTAAATTGCCTTTACAGACAAACTTCCACAATTGGCATCAAAACAGCTTTCTCATTTATGGATAATTTTAACACATCCCCCTTCGCTGAAAAACTCAAGCCCTCCCCGCCAACATAAAAAATAAAGTGACTCATTGTAAGCAACTAAACAATAGGAATTAAAGCCTTAGGTATAGATCATTCAGAAATGTATGCAACAGTTATTTATCGAGCCTGCACTATGTGACAATTAAAAGTTAAAATCATTTTAACATTTGAAGAATTAGTTTTTGAAGATAGGATCGCATAATCGTAAAGGTAGACAACTCCATTTAGAATCCCCTGGTTTATGTCCACCATTGTAGGTGAGAAGTGAATACCTGGCCAGGAATAGAGCAAACTCAATGGCATATTTCTGCTTCATAACATTGAATATGCAGATAAAATCAAACATTTGCATATTCTTTGATATTTTTCTCTTAGATAAATAACTGAGGTCAGTGCCTCTTACAAAGTGCTGGTTCTGTATGTGACATCAGAGTTTCCTGGTTTTAAATCTATGTCCTGCTTCAAACACATATTGTCCAACTTGCACTCCAGGATTTATGACTTGAACACACTGTTTAGCTCCTTCAACCGTCGTTTGCTCACAAAATAGATGGGAATAATATTTAACTTATAAGAATAGCCACATTTGAATAAAGTGTATTTAATGCAATTCCCATAGTGCCTAACATAGAGTGAAATGCAATAAACGGGAGCAAACACTAAAATCTACTGAAAAGATGATGCAACAGGGAGCACCAGGACTTAGGAACCCAAATCTCTCGTAGAGGATAGGAAGCGCGCCTGTGTTTTCTTCTTGTCTTCAAAAGCTACTCACCACCAAACATCCTTGCAGGGACAGATCAAAATAAAAGGCAGTTAGTCTCTCTGCTGGCAAGATATGCTGAAATGGCAGAGACTCATGAAGAATTATCTTCCAACAGGAATCAGCAGTATCAGAATGGTTCCGTATTTGACATCAAGGTCAATACCATTTCAAGTCAGCACTTAAATCAGAACTTACTTTACTTCAGGAGCTAGTAAAGTTGTAAAGAAAAGAAATCAACCTTTAGGCCAGGCGCAGTGGCTCACGCCTGTAATCCTAGCACTCTGGGAGGCTGAGGCGGGCGGATCCTTTGAGCTCAGGAGTTCGAGACCAGCCTGAGCAAGAGCGAGACCCCGTCTCTACTAAAAAATAGAAAGAAATGATCTGGACAACTAAAAATATATATAGAGAGAAAAAATTAGCCGGGCATGGTGACTCATGCCTGTAGTCCCAGCTACTCAGGAGGCTGAGGCAGGAGGATTGCTGGAGCCCAGGAGTTTGAGGTTGCTGTGAGCTAGGCTGACGCCACGGCATTCACTCTAGCCCGGGCAACAAAGCGAAACTCTGTCTCGAAAAAAACAAAAACAAAAACAAAAAAAGAAATCAACCTTTGTGCGGCACAATGGAGAAGAGTTATTTATATTTAAAAAATTATATAGTACTGTGTGCTCTGGAAATACTAGTCCTTTTGATTTTCAAAATAACTGTAGGAAGGAAGTACTATTATTATTCTACCTATCTAACAGAAGAGAAAACTGAAACCTAGAGAGGGTAGGTAATTTGTACCAGGCCACATATCTAATAAATAGTGGAGCCAGGTTTTGAACTTAGGCAGTTGGACTCCATGTTCACTAGTCTTAACTGTAATCTTCTTCTGTCTATGCAGCAGAGCCTGGGGCAATCTAGTGAATCAACATCTGCTAAGAGTCACTCCCTTCCCTTCTCCTCTATTTTTCTTAACTGTATTTGGAGAAGAAAATATGTGTATATTCTGAACTAGCTTCATTTCAATTTTTCACTTAATTGAATTTGTGTTTTGATGGTGACAATAATATATAAAATAAGAAACTTCTTTTATCTTAAGGGAAAATAGCTGGCTGTTTTGAGTTATGTTTGGCTGGCACATATATGTGTGGAAGGGAGACATTGCAAATAAGGGAATTTCTCAGGTTCTATTCAAGTTGAATTTTCTGAACAATATAGAACAAAATGTTTCATCTTCAAAGCCTCAAGGATAGGACAGAATGCACTTATTTGAAACAAGCATCTCAATGGGATATGTTTTCTGTAACAAATGTGGAATAGAGCAGCAAAACCAATTAATACTCAGTCATATTTCTTTTAACTCATGGGTAAAGTATAGAGGAAGGAGGAGGAAATACGGCAAGAAAGATTTTCCATCTCAACCAAATTTGTGTGGCCTCCATACACCTCATAAGCTCTGCTCCTAGCCAAGCAAATGATCTAATATTAATATATGTCATACAGAAAGGCAATATTGTCTTTTAACAATGCCCTTTCTGGCTTCAGAGTTCAATTCTTCCTTCACACATTAAGACAGTGTCAAAAAATTATAATGACTAATGCAAGGTTGAATTTTAGCACTCCTTGTTAAATCCAAGTTTCCGAAGCATGCAGTTTCATTCTCATTTTATAGCATCTCCCTTTCAGTCACAGAGAAAAAAAGTAGTATCCAGGTTTTAGTGGTTTAAAAATTAAAATTATCTGATATTCTCCTTGGGAACATATATTCAATTATATAAAACCTTATTCTTAATATATTACATCGGCTCCTAATAAAAAAATTCAGACATGTCATTTGGTTTGAATGATGTATAACAAAATTAACTTTTCTTTGCTATTTGCCAAATAAAAATCAATTTCATCAGATTGGCTGCTGTAGACAGAAAAATAAAGACATTATCTCATCAAGGACAAGTGTACTCTGTTCCTCTTTTTGGATAGCATGAAGGAAACACTGACAGTGTGGAATCTGATAAGACATAACTCAAAAGGACAAAATTTATTTTTAGGTATTTCAAGCTGAGTTACCTACCACATTGTGGGTGCCTTCATGTTTTCTTGTCTACCTCTGTTGCTAAAATTAATTTTCAGGGAAGTTTTCATTAAATTAGAGAGATTTATAGATGAAATGAAACTTAGAAATTACCTTTCCTCTCCTAACTCAATCCTTACAATTTTGCAGTTATAATTGAATTTAATCAAGTTGGCATTGAAATGATATTCAAGAAGGACAAACACATCACTTTCTCATTCAACATTAGTGCAATCTTTAATAACGAGCACACATCATATATGGTATGTTTAGCTTTATTGATAGCACTTAAAGTTTTCTTTAAATTTTGTACAACATAAATAATACATTTATAGAAATAATAATCACAAGAGAACAGAAATGGAGTTTCCTAGAATAATGAAATGTAGAGTTTTGTGGGGCTCATCAATTACAACTACGACCTTTTAGTCTCCTACAACTGTGAATAATACCGACTCAGGTGGATATCACTGCTTTGAGTCCATCGGTCGTGTGAGATGTGCCTTAGAAAATGACATACAGGGATTATGTAAGGCTGGAGCAGTCCAAAACCATAGTTTTGGATTGGTTTCTTGTTTTTTATAGAGTTCTAGAGGAAGTCAGGCTAGGACTGACAGTTGAGGTTTCTACCTTAATATATATTCATAAAAAGAAATTTCCAGCCATGTTACAATAACAGATTTCTGAGTTTTGTTGTTAATTGAGTCAGACCATGCCATGGCTTCGCATATTGTATATTTAAAAGTGTGAAAAATCTAAAATAAACTGAAAGACCACATGTTTTTAAAAAACAGAAAAGAATGCATTTCTTATAGAAATGAACACTTTTATTATGATTAATGTTTAAAATTTATCTCTATGACTAGTACAATAAAAAAGTAATCCTTATAAAAAACATGATAAAAAGTGAACATAATAAAAATATTAAACTATATTTTTCAATTTTAAAATTACAACAGGATTTGTTTTAGCGTGTGCATAAAACATGTGATATCACTGTAAAATGCACTAAAGTATCAGTTGGAAAACGGCATATGTTGTGCTAATAAACACTGAGTATTTGAAAATTTTTGATTTCCTCATCTTTGTCAGGCATCATCATTGCCTTTCAGGTACAAGTCTCTCTCCAAGCCCACGCAGGGATTTCAGAGCAAGAAAGTAAAGAAGTAGAAGCAGAATCAGGATGAAAAAGGTATTGCCAAAATAATGAAAACTAATTATGGAAAATGCATTTATTTGCAAAAAAATTCAAAGTCTTGAATATTGTTAACACACATAATAGGAGTTGCTTTTTTAAAAAATATTCTTTGTAAATATCTAATTTAATCATCTTCAAGTCTTTGTAGTTTCAGTCTATGAAGAAGAGGATATTAACATATTAGTTATCTAGCCATGTAAGGTTTCCCAGTATGGGGAATATATGATATGACTAAAAAATAATGAGCCAAATATTTCCATAAGAAAACATAAGAAATATATAAAATTGACCTGTCTTTTAAAATTAGGCATTGGGAATCTAAAGTAATACTTTATTCCTATCCATGACACCAAGGTTTGTTGTGTGTTACTGCTGCCTTGGCACTGTTAGAAGATTCTGGTAATGAGACCTCTGCAGGTCTCTCTTCCTCATATATTCACAGTGTGACAGCTTGTGAAGCTAAATATATTTCTAATGCCTTCTCGCTGCAGGGAATTCTCATAGCCAGGGAGTCATTCCTGGATTCTCTTATGCTTGGGGGTATCAGGAACCCTCCATTGGAGGCAGATTATAAGGACTTCTACATACTGAGAAAAGATATCTTTGGATGCTTTGCTAGCAGGTGAAGGGGGAAAATTTCAAGACTTCCTGTTGAGTCTGCTTGGCTTTTTCAAGAGCAATCATTTGGAAGTGTGGTTTAGCTTTTTGAAAGGTGAAATAACATAAGGATCACAAAGTAAAACACATCATAGTAATTTCTACCACACAACAGAGCAAATATTATTTAATTCAGTATGTTGTGTATATACAAACTTGATACACATTGTATATAAATCTAACCTACGAATCATATCTTGCTCTGGAAGCCACTAAATTTGAAATTCTTTTCACAAGTGACTAATAAACACACAAATACTATTCTGTGTCCAGTTACTAAATGAATGTGTTAAGAAATCACTGAATGCTAAAACTTGATTTCACAGTATATATATTTCTGACATAAAGGGAGTGAAAAGAAAAATACAGGTTGAATCCATGAAGATAAAGATTCATCTCATTCAATTGCAGAGTAAAACTGAGTGCCTGCAGATGGATAACTGACTCTGCCTAAAAAAGGATCAATTTATCTTCATGGATGAAGAGGGATTTTCATAACTATCATCTTTACACTTTTAAAAAATTATTAACTAAACATTCAGATGCAAACATGTATAATTGCTAAATTTTAGGCTCTGTATATCTAAATAAAGTTACTAAATTATACTTCAAAATAATTCATTCCATTAAGTTTTATCTTACCATTTAATCAATTTTTCTTCTCAAATATATACTATTATTTTAGTAAAACTATTTAATTGTCCAGTATTACTAATGCATACAATGAAACACTTGAGCCGGCCTAGCATACATTTCACAGAATGTTTAGGAAAGTAAAGCTTTTCCTTTCTGTTTATAATCTATATATGATCACAAATGCATTAACCTAAAAATAGTTCCTTCCTCTTTTAGACATTTCTGTGCATCTAGAGGAGCTTAAGTATTCAGATGTTAAAATAATTCACTTGCCAAGCACAGCAAAAGAGCCCAGAATTCCATGACCCACACCCACACCCCTGACTGAGAGTCTGTAACAGCCAATAATGATATAAAATACAATTTTTACTTCTTTTCTTTCATTATCATCTATTATTGCTAAATACAAAACTCTGGTTTCTATTAAGCTTGCTTCTGAAGCTTTTATCTCTCCTCTTTGTCTCATAATAGCAGATGCTGCTGTGACATTCTATAGTGTCTTCATGTGGTTGTCTATATTGCAAAGCATTGTACATCATTTTATTGGATGGAGTGGATCAAGAGCCAGGTGGGATAAATTAATCCATTATCAACAAATGCATGAAACACATCAAAGTTTTACAACTTATCCTGTTGTTAGAGCAATATGCATCTTTAGGACACATACTCACTTAGAAAGAAACATGACAGGTGAAGGCTAGTTTTGCTCTTTAAAATCTGCAGAATGTTATGTATTATTAATCTATATAATATTCTCAGCAGGGAATTCGGAAAAGAGTTATGCTTGTTTATAAATGTAGAGATGTTCAAATTGCCTTATTGCATTTCCTGGTAATATTAAAACTAAAATTTTGTTGCACTTCTAACCTTACTAAATGTGTTAAAAATATTTTTTAACTTGCTGAGAGCCCCCTCAAGGGAATTAGAAGAGGTGGTTATTTCTATTTTATAAAATCAAACACTGATTTCCAGAGAGCTTATCTATTTAAGTTCAGGAGTTGAGCACAGCCTTTTTTGTTCTCTGTACATACTTCCAAAATTTACATGAAGCCCAAAAGTAATTTTACAGATCCATCTTTTAGGAACCACTCTGTTTGTTTTATGTTTTATAATATTATGCTAAGCTAAAAATTAATGTAATGTAATCTCTGAATAAACTATAGATTTCTTCCTTATTCTGAAGAGTAAAGGTTACAGACTTGTATATTGCATCTCAGTTCATTTTGGTTACTCATAAAATAAAAGAATTTTATCTTATTAATTATTGAAAAACAACTGCTAAAATATATACTCCAATTTAAATATGCTTTTTATGCCTATAAGTATACTCCTATGTGTATATAATTTCTGTTAATAGCCAAACGCTTAATGTACAAATAAAATCATTTGAATTCACAGTTGTCTAATGATAATACTGGAGTAGAATGAATTTGTGAATTGGTGTTGCTTTCTCTTTTCTTCAAGTTTCTTTCGAGTTGAAACACAATTATATAGGCTAAGAATCATAAATATGATTTAGACTAATTTATTTTTGTTTGCATTGATATATTGTTTTAGTATTAATGTTTCTTTATAATATAACAAGTTATTTCATTTTGTTAATTATGTCAATAATAACAGCTGCTGGAAAAGTAATCAGAGGAACTATTTATAAATGGTAATTTTATGTCAATGTTTTATATGTCTGAACTTATTTAATGACAAAAACAGCCATATTAGATAGACAGGAAACAAAGGAAGAAACTGAGACAAAAAGTATTTAGATAAAAATCTCCCTGTTAAAAAACTAGTTGATGAAAAGGCAAAAGGTGAGCTGAACCCTGTTTTATTTGGTGAGACAGCATTTACCTTAAACAACATGCTATTCTGTATCCATATTTTGCTTATTAAATAATATAATCTTCTAGAATTAATATTTACTTGTCACAATCAACAGATTATGTGTATCTCATCCATTCTCATGAGGGAGGCACACACAATTCAAGAATGGAAACATACTGATTGATGGGGGTGCTAAGAGAGTTCCAAATTCTATCAAACTCATTTAATGGTACAGCATTTATGTATTTATTTATTTTTTGAGACAAGGTCTCACTCTGTTGCCTGGGCTAGAGTGCTGTGGCGTCAGCCTAGCTCACAGCAACCTCAAACTCCTGAGTTCAAGTGATTCTCCTGCCTCAGTATGCCCAGTAAGTGGGACTACAGGCATGCACCACCACGCCTGGCTACTTTTTCTATTTTTAGTAGAGACAAGGTCTCGCGCTTACGCAGGCCGGTCTCGACCTCCACACCTCAAGTGATCCCCCCGCCTTGGCCTCCAAGAGTGCAAGGATTACAGGCATAAGCCACCTGCTTGGCCTATAAATTCTTTAGTTCAATGATAATATGAGGATGAGAAAAGTTAGATGTTATTCCCGAGGTATAATAATAGCAAAACTCAGAGCAGATCATTTTTTAACACCCAGCTCTTCTATAGAAAAATTATTTTTGCTGTAATAAAATTAAATGTATAATATTAATAATGGCTCAAAAAGAAATACAATAGTGCTACTTTTCTTTTCTTGAACTTTCTATGTGTAACAGAGTCCGTGATTTTAAGTAGAAATAAGAAATAAAACAAATTTTAAAATACAGAGAGAGGCCGGGCACAGTGGCTCACGCCTGTAATCCTAGCACTCTGGGAGGACGAGGAGGGCAGATCCTTTGAGCTCAGGAGTTCGAGACCAGCCTGAGCAAGATCGAGACCCAGTCTCTACCAAAAATAGAAAGCAATTAATCGGACAGCTAAAAATATATAGAAAAAAAATTAGCTGGGCATGGTGGCGCATGCCTGTAGTCTTAGCTACTCGGGAGGCTGAAGCAGGAGGATCGCTTGAGCCCAGGAGTTTGAGGTTGCTGTGAGCTATGATGACACCACTGCACTCTAGCCCGGGCAACACAGTGAGACTCTCTTTCCAAAAAAAAAAAAATACAGAGAGAAAAAAGTAATCAATATCTTTAAGTACATTAGTGCATTTTTGTAAATAAAAGAAAATATACCTCACTTTGCACATTTCACTATTTAAATTTTACACATTAATAAAATTCCAAGTGGTCACATAGAGTAAAAAAATTGAAGCATTTTATATTCTATTACTTCATACTCACAATCCTTGTGTTTATTTCAAGTCTATCGAAGCACTATAGAGTTTGGAGACATAATATGTACTCAAAATTATTAAATGAGTAAACATTACTATTTGAAGGTTAAATATACTTTATTAAAACTCAACGGTAACCATAACAATTACAACTTAGGTTATTAGAAAAATTTCCTATGAAGGAGGATTCTATTATCAAAGCAGTTTAGAATTGCTGGCATGATGTGATGATGAAAAGAAGATAGACATCTCATTGGTTTTATTATTGTTTTTAAGCTTTCTTCAGATTCTGCACCCAATTCTTGCCTACATCTGAGAGATGCCTCCCATTACTCCACCCTTGGTGGATGAGTGCTTGCATTTCCGTGTAATTATTCAGAAGTATGTAATGAATGTTTACTATGCATCAGGCAATAATATGAAGTCCAGAGACATGGTGGTACACATAGTAGCTGAGAAGGATTCTCTGAAGAAATGCTTTTTAAATTTAGATCTGAATGACGGAAGTTTGAGGTCCATGGAAAGAAAAAGGAAAAGGAAGTTACAGATGGAGTAAACCATATGTGCAAAATCTCTGAGCGTGGGGTATCTAGAAAGTGAAAAAAATAAGGCCATAATAAAGAATATACATTAAATTTTACAGTGCAATGAGAAGCTACTGAAGGGTCTGTTATTTTACATGAAGACTGTGATATTATCTAAATTTCTACCTAATCTGGAGAAAGAAATTGTGTGGAGCAAGTGAGATAGCAGAGCTTGGGAGCCAAGCTTTAGAATTAGCTAAATATATCTAATATATCATGCATGGCGTGAAAATAGAAAAACAACCAAATAGGTGATATAACTGAATTCTAAATATTTAGCAAATAATTTAAAGTTTAAGTGGCATTTCATGGTTTTTGAGATTAATAGCAGCAACAAATGTCTTAAAACTAAGTATTTTATACTTTTAACTTTATCCAAAGCATTTACATATTCAACTTTCTAATATTATATTTGGTGTTATTAGAGAGAGCTGCTAACTGCTTTTTAAAATATTCATACAATAAATTTTTTATAACATGGTAAACATTCTTACTCAAGTGGTTTTTTACAAAAGAAAGAAAAAAAATACTAACAAATAAGAGCTGCAATGAAGACAGATACTGTATGCATGAATGTCTATTGTCTAACTGAAAGATTTCCTGTTTTAATGGAGTAATACAGCAAAGTAAAGATGTGGAAATGATACAATCTTGTATTTTTTCTTGCATATTTTTGATATTAGTTGGAAATTGATAATTTGGCTGCTGACTTATATAGATTTAATTAAAGACTATAAAATACTTTATTCAGTGTATGTACACATTTGCAGTAAATTGATGTCAAGAAGTTCAACAGGAGATGTAACTGTCAGTATATCAGTTTTTGCATGTATTTTGAGACCAATACAATATGTATGTATATATGTGTGTATGTGTGTGTGCATGGGTGTGTGTGTGTGTGTGTGTGTGTGTGTGTTTATGTATATAAGAGCTAAGTGAAAAGATTAGAGAAAGACCTTTAAATTATGAGACTGACTTTCCAAGCAGAGAAAGTTACTGTGACTCTTCCAGGTCATCAGACAGATGCTACACAGAACTGTATCAGCTTATCTTATTTCATAAATTAGATTTGAGAAGTTTTCTGTTCCAAGAAGAACAGAAAATAAAGAAAACTCTAAGAGGACTAGCCAAAACATCCAATGGATTCAAATAGTCCAAACAATTTATAAATCTTGAACAATTGATATAATGTAATAGTGAGACTGGAGTCTATTCACAGTCCATATTTTTTATTCCTTATCCACATGAGATAAAGGACTTAGGCTTTTTTGTTGTGTCCTTTCCTGGTTTTAGTATCAGGGTTATGTTGGCTTCATAAAATGTATTGGGGAGGAATCCATCCTTCTCGATGCTGTGGAATAATTTCTGCAGGATAGGCACCAGTTCTTTGTAGGTGTGGTAAAATTCAAGTGTGAAACCATCTGGTCTGGGACTTTTCTATTTTGGGATGTTTTTTATTGCTGTTTCAATTTCAGTCCTTGATATCGGTCTGTTCAAGAATTCTATTTCTTCCTGGTTGAGCCTAGGAAGGCTGTGTGTTTCTAAAAATTTGTTGATTTCCTCCACATTTTCCAGTTTGTGTGCATAAAGTTTTTTGTAATACTCATAAATTATATCTTGAATCTCCATGGCATCAGTTATAACTCCTCCTTTTTTGTTTCTGATGGAGCTTATCAGGGATTTTTCTTTTCTATTTTTGTTAGTTTAGCCAAAGGTGTGTCAATTTTGTTTACTTTTTCAAAGAACCAAATTTTGCTTTATTAATCTTTTGTATAGTTTCCCTGTTGTCAATTCCGTTTAGTTCTGATTTGATCTTATTAATTTCCCTTCTTCTGCTGGGTTTGGGGTCAGTCTGTTGTTCTTTTTCCAGTTCTTTGAGTCGATTCATTAGGTTGTCTGTTTGTGATCTTTTTGACTTTTGGATATAGGCATTTATGGAAATAAACTTTCCTCTCAGGACTACTTTGGCTGTGTCTCACAGATTTTCATCCCTTATGAATGTAGATGCAAAAATTCTCAACAAAATTCTAGCTAACCGAGTCCAGGTACTTATTAAGAATATAATCCGTCATGACTAAGTGGGCTTCATTCCAGAGATGCAGGGATGGTTCAACATACACAAATCTATAAACATAATTCACCACATAAACAGAAACAAAAACAAAAACCATATGATTCTCTCGATAGACGCAGAAAAACCAGTTGACAAAATTCAACACCCTTTTATGATAAGAACGCTTAACAAAATAGGCATATAAGGGGCTTATCTAAAAATGATACAAGCCATTTATGACAAACCCATAGCAACATCATACTGAATGGGGAAAAATTGAAAGCATTCCCACTTAGAACTGGAACCAGACAAGGTTTCCCACTATCTCCACTTCTATTGAACATAGTGCTAGAATTCCTGGCCACAGCAATCAGGCAAGAGAGTGGAATTAAAGGCATACGAATGGGAAGAGAAGAGATCAAACTCTCACTATTTGCTGATGACATGATATTATATCTAGAAAACCCCATGGATTCAACCAAGAGGCTCCTGGAATTGATAAATGAATTCAATAAAGTCTCAGGATATAAAATCAATACACACAAATCAGA
>CAUYSK010112104.1:0-13324 GCA_963575035.1 Avahi laniger
TCCTGGGATTTAATAGGTCTGGGGCGGGGCCCTGGTGCCGTGCCTTGAAAGTTCCCCAAGTGACAATTCTGCAGGGGAGCCAGGACTGAGAACGTCTAGCACAGGCAGATGGCCTAGAGGAAATCCAAGGTTTTGAAGATAAAGTCACCTAGGCTTAATCTGGCTCCACCTTGCTCTAATTAGGAAACCCTCGTGAAGTCATGTTACTTCTCTGAGGCTGTTAACCACATCCACCTGATGGAATTATTAAGACAATTAAGAATATTATGTAGATAAAGCATCTAGCATTCTATAATACCTAGAACAAGTAAGACTCTAGTCTCAATAAATGACAGTAACCTTCCCAAAATGTCTTACTTTCCCTGGCCACATCCAGTAAGCCCAAATTGGAAATGGCCATTAAGATTCACCCAAATGATTTCGGTAAACTTTGGTGATGTTTTAAAGCAAGCCCTGCCACATCTTTCTTCATTTAGACCACCCCTCTCTCTCTCCAGAGACGTCTGCTGTAGGTTGGATTTATGTTCAACCTAGAAAAGAGAGGCTTTGGGTTTTTAATATAGAGAGTTCATCCAAAGAGGTTCAAAGGCTTGTATCTCCAAGGGAAATAAATCTGGGCCCTTTTGTTTTCTCCGAGCACATGTTCCCTAACAGAAACACATGTTCCAGTCCATTCCATCAACAGGACTGCATCTTACTATGTTGGCCACAGGTGACAGCCTGCTGTTCTCAACTCATCTCAAAAGATCCACAGAACGATCTGATACATGCTTCCCCCAGTTCTGCCTCCCCCGTTACTAAATTGCAAGAAGAAAAAATACAGACTTTTTATTTGATGTAGATGATTTACCATGTCAATTATGTAAAGGTTATTGGAAAAACACTCAATGGAGGTGCTTTCAAGTCTCCCCATATTTGACAAACTGGAGAAGATCTTTCCAGTACAAAGTTAGCTATGTCATGCGGGCAACAGCCTTTCTGTGGCTTGATCTGAGAGAACTCATCAGAGCTCCAATCTGCCCCTGGGGAAAGTCTCTCATTTCCTCCTTTCACATTGAGATTAAATATTAATACTATTTGCTTGCTTTCCTAGACTCTTGTGTGGGATGATTAGTTTGTTTGTGTGCCTTTTCCAACATGATCAGAATTCAACCATTTCTTGAGACCTGTATTAGTTTTACATATGGAAGAAAATCACAATCTCCATCTGCTGCTTGTATAGTGTCTATGTGTGTAACAAACTCCTCATGCAACGTGACACTTGTCATGTTCAGAGGCGATGGAAAGGTTGCATGACTCAAAGACATATGACTGAATACTGAGTCACTACAATGCAATAGAAAAAAAAATAATTCAATTCTTTGAATACTTTCTTGTACCAATGAACTTTGACATTTGCATGTCATGCAACTAATGCCCAATTCTGTAACTTACATCTATAAGACAGTAGCATTCCGTAGTATAATTCCAAAGGTGGTTATTATAAAATAGTTTGTGGAAATCCCTCATACATAAAGTTATATGTCTAAAAACTCAAGATTTATTAGCAAAACTTCGGCACCTTAAAATAGAACTCTTATATTATACAATGGTTTGGAGCACAAACTTACGATGGAAACTACCGTTTCCATAGGGGCTGTTAAATGTTGTTAAAACGTGTGCTTAGCCAGTCCACTTTATGTTATTATTTTGTTCTAAATGGCACTCTAGGTAGGATGTCTTGGTACATTTATTTAAAACATTCTTCTGACCCCATTGAAGTATGTTTACACAAGATTTTGTGATACATAAATACAGATGTCAACATTAATTACTGTTGCAAATACAAGGGAGCTTTTTCCTTCCACCTTGGCATTTTTTTGTCAAAATATACAAAAACATATCATAAATGTCGATGATAAAATGTAGGCATATTAAAGGTTTATTTATGGTCTTTCACCCATAATGAAAAACAACAAGATTTATGGCATGATGAAGGTAAGATTAAATGTTCCCTACTTAGGATCACTTTAAAAAAATCTAAACCTCTTAAAATTTATAGATCCCGCTTCCTAAAATTGCAGATAATTATAATACGTGAATTGTTAAAATTTTATGTCTTTTCTTTAAATAGTTAAAAGTTCTTGATAAATAAAAATGTATTAAAACAGTTTGTTGATGAGTTGGCACACAACTGGATTTTTCTCCTTTGATTTTAAGTACTTTAATTACTCAATTTCTTTCTTAAAACAGTTGAAATATCTAATCACAAGCCCGTGTTCTAAAAGTAAACCCTTAGTCCTAAATACACTCCATCTTCTGCCCTAAGACAGGCATTCTTCCTTGTTGAGAAAAGCTTATAATGAAAGACTTGAATAATTCAGCTAATTTCACCATTTTGTGAGATCATATAAAATGCTCTAGATCTGTGCGGTCCAATATGGCAGCTGCTATTTACGTGGATAACAAGTACCTGAAATATGGCTGGTGAAACGGAAGAACTGAACTTCTAGTTTGCTTTCATTTTCACTCATTTAAATGTCAACTTAGAAATGGAAGCAGTATAAAATGTATTTTCCATTAAACGCAGCTTTACTGTTTTCACAGGACTACATTTCACTTTAACCAGTGAAAACTCAGCAATTGTTATTGCTGCAAGTGTGAAATACACACTGGATTTTGGAAACTTAGTAAAAAAAATAGTAATATATGAATCTTTATATCGATTGCATGTTGAAATAATAGTTTTATCATTAAGAAATAATAGCTGATTAATAATAAATAGTTACATGTTAGAATAACAGTCTTACCATTAATGGATAATAGCTGATATTTAAGGTTAAATAAAATATATTATTAAAAATTAGTGTTCCCTGTTTCGTTTCACTCCTTTTAATGTGGCTGCTAGAAAATTTTAAATGACACATGTGGCTTGCATTATATTTCTTTTAGGCAGCACCGATCAAGAATAAGTTTGCAACTTGGAGCTGATAATAACACCTACAGAGCTTCAGAGAACACGGGGTGTTTAATAAATATTATTTTAGGCCTGGTGCGGTGGCTCACGCCTGTAATCCTAGCACTCTGGGAGGCCGAGGTGGGTGGATCGCTCAAGGTCAGGAGTTCGAGACCAGCCTGAGCAGGAGCGAGACCCTGTCTCTACTAAAAATAGAAATTATCTGGACAACTAAAAATATATGTATAGAAAAAATTAGCCAGACATGGTGGCACATGCCTGTAGTCCCAGCTACTCAGGAGGCTGAGGCAGGAGGATCGCTTGAACTCAGGAGTTTGAGCAGGAGTTTCAGCACTCTAGCCCGGGCAACACAGCGAGACTCTGTCTCAAAATAAATAAATAAATAAATAAATAAAAATAAATATTATTTTAAATGAATGAAAGATTCTTACTATAAATCAGCGTTTAGTCATTTGAAACTCTAAAATTTAGGACCCATTTTTTCATTATTTATTATCAAATGAATACTAAGCTTCCTGTGGGCTTGTCAAAATGAGCTGTAAGACAAATACAAATAGTAGAAGTAATAAAATTTTGGTATTTGTCAGCATTTTATTTCTCACCCATGCTTCCCCAAAACTAGCCTGCAGTTCCGCAACACTAATGCATATTGGAAAAACCTTTGGTCCTGTAACAGTGATCATTTAGGTCCTTTCCTTTTAAGCTTGCCTGTGCAGGTCAAGTCTCCAGCTTATCTGTACAGAGCACTGAGTTTCAGAACAAACTTTGCTTTACTGGTTTCCACCTGCAGATGGAGAACATCAACAAGTGAGATTTTCAGAAACCATCTGCAGGCCCCAGACTCAAAACTAGTATGAGTTAAATACAACTCACATGGCAGTTAATGGAATGCCCCATCGCCATTTACGGATTCGGAGACATGAATATGCCACACGACTCTCCAATTGCTCTATTCCCAAAGGACCTCTTTTTTTGAGACATGCATGTGACTCTTGCAATGACGTGTCACATTTGGCTGTTTATTCACCTCTTTCCAGCAACTGTCTGTTATCTCCTCTGCACTAGGCATCTGAAGAAATGCTCTGGGTCACTGTTGTTGGTTTTCTATGTTTCCACTGTCCTTAGTGTAGTGGCTTTTTGACTATGCAGCAAGAAGCCTAGGTCGGTTTAGGAAAACACCAGGGGCAAAGGAAGGTCTCTGCAGCTGCACCCATTGTAGATTGAGACGATCAGGCAGCCTCAGGGCCACATGGGCACCCTAAACTCAGAGGGCCCAGAAAGCAGAATGCAGGTGCAAGAAGAGGGTCACTCAGAGATCGTCCTCTTTGAAGACTGTGTGTCTCTCCCACTCGTGAGTTGCCCAGGATGACATGTAGGATATGTGTACGACATGCGCATAATCGTAGCATTTAAAGTACTCAGTGGGTATGAAGTGCTATTTTTTTTTTAAAGAAATCTAATGTTACTGGAAGCAGACCCACAACTGTTTAATAATGAGAATTTCAGAATTTTGGAACTGAAAGGTGAATTTCAGAATTTTGGATCGCTGCCTGGGGATCATCCCCTCAGAGAGTTTTTAAAGACCCTGCTGTCAGAATCTTTGGAAGCAAATGTAAACAAAGAGTCAGTATGTTTTGTAACTATCCCTATAAAGTTGTTCCCTCCTTCCAGGGACCCTAATAAGCATATCCTGGTGCATTTCATGTTTTATTTGTACTCTTTCATCGCTGCTTCAAAAACTTTCAAAAATCTTTATTAGCTCTTTGTAAGTGACCTTCCGTGCTTATTTCTACAGATAAATTTTATAGACAATACATCAAAAACCTGCAACAGCCAAGTAGCAAAGACACCTAGCAAAGCACTCAGTGGGTTTCCATTCCTTCCGCCCCGTTTCTTTTTATTAAACTAACAATTGGAAGAGTCTATGGGCCCTGTTTCAACACTTTCAGCATTTTTGGTGGTCGTTTTAACTTAACAAATTAGGACTCTTTCCTATGTCTTTCCTATGTCTGACATGAAATAGTAGAAGGTGACTTAAGATATTAATTAGGTAAATCAGGAGAGGGAAGATTTAGAATCAACCATTGCCTGCCTTACCGTAAATCACCTCTTAGCAAATTTTGGCGAACTCTGACACACGCACAAAATATGGATGAAAACGGTGTTGTTTCCTCAGTGGATTTAGAGCTTAGGGGTAAGAAACATCTATAGGAAACCTCAGAATTTTGCATGGCTCCAGATTTTCTCTTTCCTGGGTCCCTGTAACTGGCCTGTGAGGTGATCACTTCTGTCCCTTTCTGTTCCAAAATTCTGAAATTCTCATTACCAAAACCGTGTCCGTCTGCTTCCAGTAACATTGCGTTCATCATGCTATATACTTCAGGCCCTTTGGCTTAGTACCTTAAAATGCTAGGACTGAGCACTGATTTCATCCATGTCATCAGGTGTCATTAACTAAGGGAAGAGGATTTAAAGAGAAATAATCTAGTTCCTGATTTGCTCATGTAGCCATATACGTGCAAAGGATCATTTTTTAATTGATATGTAATAATTGTACCTATTTATGGAGTACATGTGATATTTATTTCAATATTGCATACAATGTGTAATGATCAAATCAAAGTATTTAGAATATCTATCACCTCAAGTATTTAGCATTTTGCGGGGGGGTGTCTCTTTGCTTTATTTTGGAAATCTGTAGGTTTTTAGCTTTCTGAGCCTCCAGAGGCACAAGCTCCCAGCACAGGAGCTGGAGAAGTGCTTTTGCCCACGTGGAGTGGAGGGGTCGGTTCGTAGACGCTGAGCATGCAGTCTGGTTGGGAAGGTCTCATTTTTTTCCAAACTCCCTTGCCATAGTGGGGGGCGAAATGGGCTCCAACCCCTATGCTTTAATTCTGCATCTGAACATTGGATCTAGGATTGAGGGCAGCTCCAACACATCAGGACAATTAAACATTCGTTTTGCACATTGCAGTGACTTCCAAAAAATACAAGATGACTGACCACATGCTCTGGGCTTTCCCTCATTGGTAGAGGACAGAATCTAGTACTAAAGACACTGATTCATTATGTGAATCACGTAGTCCCTCGGGGACTCAATTTTCTCATCTGTAAGATGAAGGGTTTAGATTAGATGATTTCTCCCCTTCTGGCACAAACAACCATTCATGATTGTTCACAAGCTCACCTCTCACTGAGTTTAGCTGAGTTCCATGGAGAAGCACGTGTGGAGACTCAGTGTGCTATGGAATCTACTTTTGGCTATTGCTGCCATAAAAGGTCCGGCCCAATTTAAGGTCATTCTTTTCCACCTTGTTCATTTCCTATCCACCTCATTTTTATTCTACAGTTTCTGTGGCTATAAGCCAACCACCCACCAAGCATCTGTAATTAGATTTTCACATGACCTGGCAGACCTGGGAATGTGCTAGCTTTTTAGAGTTCATGTTCAAGAGCTATAAGGTCTCAGATCTCCCCTAGGATTATTTCAACGATTATATGAATCCTTTCAGAACTACTCCCAATATTGTACTTGTAATTACTGCTTTATTTCACCAAATGGGTTTCAAATCAGAGCTCATTTGCTTTGTTTTCCATTTCAGATAAAGACATCAGTTATTTGGGCGACCCCGAATGTTTCCTTCTCAATCCCATTATGGGTAATAATACTAGCAATACTTCTCGGATTGTTGGTTCTGGCCCTTTTAACCTTAGCTCTATGGAAGGTAAGTTGATTTACTTTATTTTTCTTTTGGACTAGAGCGCCCACTAAGGGGGTTTAGAAGGATATTGCAAAGGATTTTAAAAGACAATGCTGGAGGCATAGTTGGAGATTTTGAACAGTCTAAAGGGCATAAAGACAAAATTGTGTTTGCTTTGGCATATTTAATATGCTCACATAGCTGACATTTAAGATGACTGGGGGTGTTTCATGTTGCTTTCATCTTGAGATTTCTTGTAAATAAATATACAGAGAGTGAAGCTTTATTAACTGGGACCTGTGATCTTCTTTCCAATATGCTTCAAGTGCTAATGTTATTATGAGGACTTCTTTTTCTTGTTTAATTAACCAAGGCGTTAAGCTTTTTATTGACACAGTTCTATCATCTACCCTCTGGGATTTTTCTTTATAAGCGCTACATGGATGTAATTAACATAGATCAGTTCTGATTTCTTATTTCAGCTATCAATGAGGCCAAGTATATCATGTATGTTATAAGATGCTTAGACTTATTTTTTAATCTTGCCAATTAGTCTGTCTCCATTAGGAAACCTGAACTTACTCTTTGATGTGTTTTACCAAGGTTTGGTCTAAAAGTCTACAATAGGAATTATTAATTTCTGGCCCAACAACCTACACAACTGCCAAGTTTCACAGAGCCTTCCATTCCAAAATAGAAACATCACAATTACGTGACTATAAGTGACTCAGTCACTTATAGTCACATCTTGGTTAACTGCTATTACTCTAGTTCCCTAAAAACATTGTTTATTTTTATTCTGAAACAATATACAGCATGCCTAATAGACCTATAAACTGAGAAAACCTTGATTTTTAGTTAAAGACAGATTTTCTGATCATTATCAGCTGTTTTGTGCCATCCTGGGCCCACAAAGTCTATGACACACCCTTGGAATGGGCTTTTGTGTTATTCTATTATTTGCAATAACTGTATTTCCAGGGAATATAAGATATGATCATATGTGCCAATTGATAGAATATTCCACTGGGAAAGAAAGACAACCTGTTAATTATAAGCCAAACCCAGTGAATTGGGCTTCCAACATGAAAAACAATAAAAATCTCGGTTCCAGGTTTCTAGGAAAAGAGATATTCTGCTTGGCAAAGTACTAATTTGTAATTCAGGAGGAGGAAGATTCTAGAATCACCACTTCCCTGGGTTAATCTTTGGAAAGTCACTAAGATGTCTGTTCCTGCCTGGTTTTGACACTGAAATAAATGACAAATTGATTCTTCCTCCATATATTATATATCTATATCTACATCATATATGTTCCACCAAGTGCAGAAGGATGCGCCATCTCACTTCTTCCTATGATGCATCCCAAGTAGCCTACAGTGCACTCTATGAGAAATGTCCCTTCCCTGGTAGGCAGTTAGCACTGCTACTGGTTCCAGCAAACACGCAGAAAAGCAGAGAAGGAATCCTTGGCACATGTTGTTGTAATCCCAGGAAAATATCCATAGTTCATAGACATCTGTCGCTACCATGACATGGCAGGAGGAAGGACATGAACACTCTGCCCTCTGCTCACCTTGCCCTACGCAGTGAAGTCTTCTCCATAGGTGACAACCACGCCCCTTTTACCTCCTAATGTGGAGAATTGGGCCGATTATATCTGCAGAACTCCAAGCTCCCTAGAAAATATATATAGTGAAAATTCTTTAAATGAGAGGTTTTACGATTTCGCAGAATGACTTGATTCGATAACCTCTTTTTCTTTTGTAGTGCGGATTCTTTGACAGAGCAAGACCGCCCCAGGATGAGATGACTGACAGGGAACAGCTGACAAGTACCAAGACCCCTGACGCATGACAAGGAAATGCAAAAGACAAAAAAACTCAAAACACTGGTCCTGTTCAAAGAAAAGAAAGAACGTAAGGGTTAAATGAAGGCTTTCCTGTACCTTCCCGTGACCTGGGAAAGGGACGGTCCCTGGAAACATCACTTCATCTACACTGTGCTTTGGAGAAGTTGTGACGGGAGCCCACTGAACACTTGGAAAGGGAGACACCAACACTGCAGAAACAATCAGAAACTGTGCAAGATTTGCTTTAGTCATTCTGTTTCTGGCAGACACTTTAAATGGGTATGGGAACTCGGGTTGTTGTCCAGGCAAATCCAACTTAAGTTGCTGAGATGAAATGTTTGAATCGCTATAGAATTTAGAAGGTGAACTAAGACGGAACCGTCCAACACTACTGTATCCCACGGAATATTTGACTCCTCCCTATGGAAAAGGAAACATTTCTAGTGACATTGTGGCTCAGGGAGACAGGCAATATGTTAATGGGTACTGTGAAAGTACTTTTGAAGTGACAGAGATAACCTTGGAAGCGAGGATTAAAGTCTATTTATTTATTTTCCATTTCTCTAGCTTGAACATCTGGTCATCTAGAGGATTTGGAAACTAAGATTTGGTTCGCTAATTTTTGAAATCACTCAGTTTCCTCCGAAGGTAACCACTGTGTGCAGATAACATTTAGCGGAGCATCTTCAGGATGTAGCTGGTGTCAAGGAAAAGCAAATTGGTATTAGGAGACAGCTTCACTTAATACCTTGCTGGCTTCAGTCTGAAATTACTTCTCTTCACACTGTGCGGGGACTCACATCTGCTTAAGTCAGCTTTGCAAACTGTGTTTATATTTCCTTTTATATATATGTGTAAATGTAAAATCTTTCCACTGACTTAGCTAATACATCAATTTCAAGGTACTCTCTACCCTGTCGGGTGTTTAAAAGTAATGGTAAAAATGCCTAAAGTCCATTAATAAAAAAAGAAATTGACTAATAGGAGTAAACATTATTTTTAATATCTATAAAAAGCAATGCCAATATTTAGCTTGAAATTAAATACCTATTTTCCCTGCTAGACCTCATACTTGTATATACAGAGAAAACATGTTGAACATAAGTAAAATGGAAATATAAATTTACACAGGTGTGAGACAAACCAAGAAAACTGATTTCTTAAAGATCTTATTTAAAGTTGCTTATTCTAACTCTATTACTCCTTTTTACTGCTAATCTTTATAGTACATAACTTTGGCAAGAATAATCTTTTATTTAAGCTATTTTCCCCATCACCTTGAATTTAACCATCAACAATTTTTGATGTCTAAAACTCTTGTAAATAATGCACAATCATGCATAAGCTTATCATTTTTGAAGTAAATTAGAGCAGCCAAATTCATAGATAGTCTGCACAACTTTGTATCCTTTTTATCATGAAAAGTTACTATGAAGAAATGCTGAATACATTTTTACGTGCAATATTTTATGGACCTATGTATCTGAAGCATGTTTACACTGGCGTTAGTTATTGTTTTAATTAATATCCTAAATAGTAAGTACGATAGTACAAGCTGACCAAAATCCATAAGTTTACAAAGCCATTGGAAAAAAAAAATGTGTGTTCCAATTTCAACAATTACACTTCATTTGAAAGATGAACCAAACTCACAGACACTAAATTTCAAGTCACGCCGTAACCTGGAGGGAAGCCATTTGGCTGAGGCTGCAGAACTTCTTTGGGAAGCAAATGAAAGGCACATGGAAGGACACAATGTTGCAGTTCATATTCTTCCTGCTTGGGAATTAAATCCTGACATGGTAGTGGTTTCATGTCTGTCAGGAGCTGAAGTCTGGCTGCCAGTTTGTGTAGCTGATTGGAGATGAGGATTGAACTTGCCTCAATGACTTTGAGGGGCCCACGCCAGCCTAGGGGTCTTTGGTGCTAGTCTTCTAGGTAGAACCGGTTTGACAGGTGGGTGGCCCTTCTATAGGACATGATGTGAGGGTCGCCAGGCAGCTCTCTCTGCCCTCAGATACTGCCTAACTCTAGTTGTCCTGCCTGATTTGTGATGAATAGAGATTGGCTTCTGAGGAGCTGGAGTCATAAAAGGTCCCTTGAGAAAATGCACCCCTGCCTTGAAGCTAACGTCTGTGACAGAATTCAGAACTCTTGGAGCCTGATAAACATAGTTCGCTGCAGAGATAGTTCATTCATACACCTGGGGGATGCCAGGAGGAAGACTGGGACCCAGAATGAAGCTTGGCATGGGGGCTTCAGAGGTGACCTGTGCCTTCCCAGAGCCTCAGCCAAGAGCGGCCCCCTCCTAGTGGGGCGGGCACCTTGCCCCTGCCCACAGCACTGCCATCCATGGGAACTGCAGAGGGCTGTCATGCCCATGCACGCAGGCCCTCTCTGCCCGTTAGAATATGGAAACAAATGGAGAAAGGGAGAAAATTAAAGTCAGGTGAACTTTCCAGCAATCAGTTCTTCAGCCTCACCTCCACCCGGAGAGCACATCGACGACGCACTGGGTATATCTGCTTCTCGTTAGGGCATTGCCAATTGCTTTCATAATTCACAATGTGCTGTGCTCCTCTTTGGGTCTATCTGTATTTCTCATCAAAGAATTCTCTTTTTAAATTCTTGCAGCTGGTTTTTAAGACACAGGAAAATGGGCAAATTAAGTTTTATAAACTTGGAAGTTTTTATACAGTAAATAAATAACATGTACTCGTCACCACTGAAACCCCATTCTTAGAACTCAATTCTTGTTTTATTTAAATACGTGTGTAGATATCTGTGAAGATTTTCGTGTACCTATTTACCTTGTCACTGATAAAATTAAAACTGAAAGACAACGATGGCATGCTTTTGGTTCATTTCATGTGCAACATAAAGCTTTCCCATAATGGTCATCATCAAAGGTTTCTGTCTTTACACCTTGATATCTTATTATGAAAACACTGAACACTGAAAGAAATTTGAAAGAGCAAACATATTATGTTCTTCGGGTGATGAAAATGTTCTATCCTTAGATTGTGTTGATGATTGCAAAACTCCGTGAGTATGCTAAAAATTATCATATTGTACACTATAAGTTTTGTGGTATGTAAGTCATATCTCAATAAAGACATTAAAAATTTTTAAGTAACTTCTAATACCTCCACCCTTACTTACATAACTGATTTCTTTTCTCCACATTGCCTTTCAAATTTTGTTCATATATATATTTTATCTCTTTGATGAAGCCTTCCCTCGAATCTTCAGCCAACTTCCAGGCTATTCCTGTCCTCCAACAGCATTTTGTGAATTACCACACTTTCCCATGTGTTCACATGACTATCTTCCAGCTAGACTGACCCTCGATGAGAACAGAAACCATTTTCTTTTATTTGCATGTTTCCTACACCTAGCACCGACACCTGGTATATAGTCAGTGATCAAAAAAATTTCTAGAATGAATGAACATATGTATGTGCATAGTAATAATCATGGTGAACATGTACTTTTTTAATCTGCTTCCATTGCTAAGCAGCAGACAAATGTGCATACACCTATTTACAATGTTCATACAATGTTATTCTAATAGTTACCCAATTTTCTAGCCAATTAGTGAACCATCCTTTGTTTAGTCATCCCTGTCTTCTTGGAAATAGGTGTTCACAGTTTCATATATTAAGAATAGTATTAAATGGAATGCTATCATAGCAGAATGTAGAGATTTATTATAAAAACATTTTTTAATTGAATGCTTTTGTACTTGGGACTTCTTTTTGTTTATTTCAATGAATGAACTTTGAGATTGCTTGGTCAGAGCATATGAAGAGTTTTGTGGCTCTTGACAACATATTGCTCTTAAGAGTGCTAAATCAACTTGCATTAACCTAAAGGCACCATTTCCTTCACAACTCTGTCAGCATAGTTTAAATAGTTTGGTCATTGTTTTCAAATATAACCTTATTTTACTTTGTATTTCATTAAAATTCAGTAAACTTAATGTACACATTTAATTTTGAGTTCTAATATTTATGAGTCACTCAATATAAACCAATATATTCATCGTACCCCATAAGATAATTAAATACTTGCCACTTCTCTGTCTGGCATTCATGAATCCCAGTGAAAAGAACCTATGTCTGGGTGCTTTCCCTGTAGACTACAGCAAGTAGTAGGACGACCCCTTCTCTCCATATTGTCTATCACTCACACTTCAAGACCTCTACTTATCTAAAGGCTTATGGTAGTCCAGAGGTGCCTGTGTATCCCAGACGAAAATACGCAAAACCAAATCTAAGATTCAATAATATTGATGCTGAACATTGAAGCATCCAACCTAGTACCAAGTTGCCTGAGGCACAGATGGAAGGATCCATCCCACATATACTCTCACAGTGAGGAAGAAGAGGTACTCTTGCGGGGTCTTTCATAGTAGTAAAATGCTCTGTAGTTGAACGTACCAAGTGGTAGCTTAGTATTCTCCACAAATTCTGTTGATATCTTTGCCTCTTCCTGCCATTTTATAGGTACACACTTAACTGCATCAATATTTTGTTTTTTTTTAAATTCAGGATATTATGGGGGTACTGAAAATTAGTACAACCCCTATGGAAAGTAATTTGGAGATATCTCAAAGAGCTAAAAATAGAAATACCATTTGATCCAGCAATCCCAGTACTAGGCATCTATCCAAAGGAAAAAAAGACATTCTATAATAAAGACGTCTGCATCAATACTTTCTAAACATTGAGTTGAGATTTGAATGCCTAGACTGGGCAAAATGAGATAAGAATTCTTTGACAAGGTAGAATTCCCTCATGCGTTACACATTTC